>JABXNX010001931.1:0-10959 GCA_014843695.1 Archivesica marissinica | reverse complement strand
TCGGACAGTAAGTGTCTCGGACAGTAAGTGTCTCGGACAGTAAGTGTCTCGGACAGTAAGTGTCTCGGACAGTAAGTGTGTCGGACAGTAAGTGTGTCTGACAGTAAGTGTCTCGGACAGTAAGTGTCTCGGACAGTAAGTGTCTCGGACAGTAAGTGTCTCGGACAGTAAGTGTATCGGACAGTAAGTGTGTCGGACAGTAAGTGTCTCGGACAGTAAGTGTGTCGGACAGTAAGTGTCTCGGACAGTAAGTGTCTCGGACAGTAAGTGTGTCGGACAGTAAGTGTGTCTGACAGTAAGTGTCTCGGACAGTAAGTGTGTCGGACAGTAAGTGTCTCGGACAGTAAGTGTCTCGGACAGTAAGTGTATCGGACAGTAAGTGTGTCGGACAGTAAGTGTCTCGGACAGTAAGTGTGTCGGACAGTAAGTGTGTCGGACAGTAAGTGTCTCGGACAGTAAGTGTGTCGGACAGTAAGTGTGTCTGACAGTAAGTGTCTCGGACAGTAAGTGTCTCGGACAGTAAGTGTCTCGGACAGTAAGTGTGTCGGACAGTAAGTGTGTCGGACAGTAAGTGTGTCGGACAGTAAGTGTGTCGGACAGTAAGTGTGTCGGACAGTAAGTGTGTCGGACAGTAAGTGTGTCGGACAGTAAGTGTGTCGGACAGTAAGTGTGTCACAATGTCGGACAGTAAGTGTGTCGGACAGTAAGTGTGTCGGACAGTAAGTGTCTCGGACAGTAAGTGTCTCGGACAGTAAGTGTCTCGGACAGTAAGTGTCTCGGACAGTAAGTGTCTCGGACAGTAAGTGTCTCGGACAGTAAGTGTGTCGGACAGTAAGTGTCTCGGACAGTAAGTGTGTCGGACAGAAAGTGTCTCGGACAGTAAGTGTGTCGGACAGTAAGTGTCTCGGACAGTAAGTGTGTCGGACAGTAAGTGTCTCGGACAGTAATTGTCTCGGACAGTAAGTGTCGGACAGTAAGTGTCTCGGACAGTAAGTGTGTCGGACAGTAAGTGTCTCGGACAGTAAGTGTGTCGGACAGTAAGTGTCTCGGACAGTAAGTGTCTCGGACAGTAAGTGTGTCGGACAGTGTGTCGGACAGTAAGTGTGTCGGACAGTCAGTAGTGTGTCGGACAGTAAGTGTCTCGGACAGTAAGTGTGTCGGACAGTGTGTTCGGACAGTAAGTGTGTCGGACAGTAAGTGTGTCGGACAGTAAGTGTGTCGGACAGTAAGTGTCTCGGACAGTAAGTGTGTCGGACAGTAAGTGTGTCGGACAGTAAGTGTGTCGGACAGTAAGTGTGTCGGACAGTAAGTGTGTCGGACAGTAAGTGTGTCGGACAGTAAGTGTGTCGGACAGTAAGTGTGTCGGACAGTAAGTGTCTCGGACAGTAAGTGTGTCGGACAGTAAGTGTGTCGGACAGTAAGTGTCTCGGACAGTAAGTGTGTCGGACAGTAAGTGTCTCGGACAGTAAGTGTGTCGGACAGTAAGTGTCTCGGACAGTAAGTGTCTCGGACAGTAAGTGTGTCGGACAGTAAGTGTCTCGGACAGTAAGTGTGTCGGACAGTAAGTGTCTCGGACAGTAAGTGTGTCGGACAGTAAGTGTCTCGGACAGAAAGTGTGTCGGACAGAAAGTGTCTCGGACAGAAAGTGTGTCGGACAGAAAGTGTCTCGGACAGAAGTGTGTCGGACAGAAAGTGTCTCGGACAGAAAGTGTGTCGGACAGTAAGTGTGTCGGACAGTAAGTGTCTCGGACAGTAAGTGTGTCGGACAGTAAGTGTCTCGGACAGTAAGTGTGTCGGACAGTAAGTGTCTCGGACAGTAAGTGTGTCGGACAGTGTGTCGGACAGTAAGTGTGTCGGACAGTAAGTGTGTCGGACAGTAAGTGTCTCGGACAGTAAGTGTGTCGGACAGTAAGTGTCTCGGACAGTAAGTGTGTCGGACAGTAAGTGTCTCGGACAGTAAGTGTGTCGGACAGTAAGTGTCTCGGACAGTAAGTGTGTCGGACAGTAAGTGTCTCGGACAGTAAGTGTCTCGGACAGTAAGTGTCTCGGACAGTAAGTGTCTCGGACAGTAAGTGTATCGGACAGTAAGTGTGTCGGACAGTAAGTGTCTCGGACAGTAAGTGTGTCGGACAGTAAGTGTCTCGGACAGTAAGTGTCTCGGACAGTAAGTGTGTCGGACAGTAAGTGTGTCTGACAGTAAGTGTCTCGGACAGTAAGTGTCTCGGACAGTAAGTGTCTCGGACAGTAAGTGTCTCGGACAGTAAGTGTATCGGACAGTAAGTGTGTCGGACAGTAAGTGTCTCGGACAGTAAGTGTGTCGGACAGTAAGTGTCTCGGACAGTAAGTGTCTCGGACAGTAAGTGTGTCGGACAGTAAGTGTGTCTGACAGTAAGTGTCTCGGACAGTAAGTGTCTCGGACAGTAAGTGTCTCGGACAGTAAGTGTGTTGTCTCGGACAGTAAGTGTGTCGGACAGTAAGTGTGTCGGACAGTAAGTGTCTCGGACAGTAAGTGTGTTGTCTCGGACAGTAAGTGTGTCGGACAGTAAGTGTCTCGGACAGTAAGTGTGTTGTCTCGGACAGTAAGTGTCTCGGACAGTAAGTGTGTTGTTTCGGACAGTAAGTGTGTCGGACAGTAAGTGTGTCGGACAGTAAGTGTGTCGGACAGTAAGTGTCTCGGACAGTAAGTGTGTTGTCTCGGACAGTAAGTGTGTCGGACAGTAAGTGTCTCGGACAGTAAGTGTGTTGTCTCGGACAGTAAGTGTCTCGGACAGTAAGTGTGTTGTTTCGGACAGTAAGTGTGTCGGACAGTAAGTGTGTCGGACAGTAAGTGTGTCGGACAGTAAGTGTCTCGGACAGTAAGTGTGTTGTCTCGGACAGTAAGTGTGTCGGACAGTAAGTGTCTCGGACAGTAAGTGTGTTGTCTCGGACAGTAAGTGTGTCTGGGACAGTAAGTGTGTCTCGGACAGTAAGTGTGTTGTCTCGGGACAGTAAGTGTTTGTCTGGGACAGTAAGTGTGTTGTCTCGGACAGTAAGTGTGTTGTCTGGGACAGTAAGTGTGTTGTCTCGGACAGTAAGTGTGTTGTCTGGGACAGTAAGTGTGTTGTCTCGGACAGTAAGTGTGTTGTCTCGGACAGTAAGTGTGTTGTCTCGGACAGTAAGTGTGTTGTCTGGGACAGTAAGTGTGTTGTCTCGGACAGTAAGTGTGTTGTCTCGGACAGTAAGTGTGTTGTCTCGGACAGTAAGTGTGTTGTTCGGACAGTAAGTGTGTTGTCTCGGACAGTAAGTGTGTTGTCGGACAGTAAGCCAGTAAGTGTGTCTCGGACAGTAAGTGTGTTGTCTCGGACAGTAAGTGTGTTGTCTCGGACAGTAAGTGTGTCGGACAGTAAGTGTGTTGTCTCGGACAGTAAGTGTGTTGTCTGGACAGTAAGTGTGTTGTCTCGGACAGTAAGTGTGTCGGACAGTAAGTGTGTTGTCTCGGACAGTAAGTGTGTTGTCTCGGACAGTAAGTGTGTTGTCTGGACAGTAAGTGTGTTGTCTGGGACAGTAAGTGTGTTGTCTGGGACAGTAAGTGTGTTGTCTGGGACAGTAAGTGTGTTGTCTCGGACAGTAAGTGTGTTGTCTGGGACAGTAAGTGTGTTGTCTGGGACAGTAAGTGTGTTGTCTGGGACAGTAAGTGTGTTGTCTGGGACAGTAAGTGTGTTGTCTGGGACAGTAAGTGTGTTGTCTCGGACAGTAAGTGTGTTGTCTGGGACAGTAAGTGTGTTGTCTCGGACAGTAAGTGTGTTGTCTGGGACAGTAAGTGTGTTGTCTGGGACAGTAAGTGTGTTGTCTGGGACAGTAAGTGTGTTGTCTCGGACAGTAAGTGTGTTGTCTGGGACAGTAAGTGTGTTGTCTCGGACAGTAAGTGTGTTGTCTGGGACAGTAAGTGTGTTGTCTGGGACAGTAAGTGTGTTGTCTGGGACAGTAAGTGTGTTGTCTCGGACAGTAAGTGTGTTGTCTGGGACAGTAAGTGTGTTGTCTGGGACAGTAAGTGTGTTGTCTGGGACAGTAAGTGTGTTGTCTGGGACAGTAAGTGTGTTGTCTGGGACAGTAAGTGTGTTGTCTGGGACAGTAAGTGTGTTGTCTCGGACAGTAAGTGTGTTGTCTCGGACAGTAAGTGTGTTGTCTGGGACAGTAAGTGTGTTGTCTCGGACAGTAAGTGTGTTGTCTGGGAGAGTAAGTGTGTTGTCTCGGACAGTAAGTGTGTTGTCTCGGACAAGGCGCGTTAGTAGGTTACTAAGTATTTTTAAACAGGTTATGTTACCTACTAGTACTATAACTATGTTGAATGCAGCTTGGTTTTGATTCGAAAAATTTAGTATTGGAGTTATAGTAGTTATAGATGTGTATCACACGTAATATGAGAGTATGATGCAGTTTTGGATGGAAAATAATCCCCTTTTTAAATCGTAATATATTTTAAATTTGTATGCAATACAATGTACAATGCATATTTAATTTGTTTCTTGAGGACTAGATTATCAAGGATGTAGATGTATATATTTACGGAATAAAATGTCACAGATGCATGCCAGTATGGTTTTTTGACAGTAGGTGTATGATAACTTCGAACTATTACTGCAGTCGGTATTCTAGAGATGTTAATGTATGGACGTCAATATAATCTAAGTAGTAGGTATGTAGTTGATGTTCATCCCTATGCACCACCAAGATGAATAGCGTTGCCGTCGATTGGTACCTTAATTCAGCCAGTGTAACAGAATGAACACCAACCCATACCAAAACGCCATTCTGAAAATGACGCGACATCATTAGTACCGAAAAATAATCAGAAAAACATCCACAGAACAGCAGAGATTCAGGAGTTCATGAGAACAATAATAGTAGCATTATTATGGGCACAGACTATATATATCAGAACAGGAGTGATTCATGAGTTTATGAGAACAATAATAGTAGCATTATTCTGTGCACACACTATATATATCAGAACAGGAGAGATTAATGAGTTCATGAGAACAATAATAGTAGCATTATTCTGTGCACACACTATATATATCAGAACAGGAGAGATTCATGAGTTCATGAGAACAGTAATAGTAGCATTATTCTGTGCACACACTATATATATCAGAACAGGAGAGATTCATGAGTTCATGAGAACAGTAATAGTAGCATTATTCTGTGCACACACTATATATATCAGAACAGGAGAGATTCATGAGTTCATGAGAACAGTAATAGTAGCATTATTCTGTGCACACACTATATATATCAGAACAGCAGAGATTCATGAGTTCATGAGAATAATAATAGTAGCATTATTCTGTGCACACACTATATATATCAGAACAGGAGAGATTCATGAGTTCATGAGAACAATAATAGTAGCATTATTCTGTGCACACACTATATATATCAGAACAGGAGAGATTCATGAGTTCATGAGAACAGTAATAGTAGCATTATTATGTGCACACACTATATATAAACATGTATAACTGTTGTATGAGTAGCACAATGCTTCACATAAACGTATTATTTTATAATATTTACATATGACAAACCCTACTAATTATGTATAGGACTCAGCGAGTTGTACTCACAAGTAGTTCTCGCGTATTTAGAGTCAGACATTTGTACCAAATGTTAGAGATGATTCGAGTGCAATACGTGATTCTTAGCTAACTGGTAAGATGCATATAATATAATATAATTAATTATAGTGTTTCATAATATGATCGGGCAATCACATATCAAAGAATGAGTTGTGATCACACGAATAATCACATATATATAATTATGCCCTCGCTGTGTGTCACCCCTCATTCATCAATGTGTATATAGCTTTGTTAATACGACAAAGTTCATACTATGACGTTTGATTAATAAATAGGATTAATGCGAGTCAATAATTACACGGACAATCCCCCACTTTTCCCCAGGCGTTGATATGACCAGAAACTCAATACGGCCCAATTAATATTCTCGGTGTTAAAATATATTTATTTGACTGACCCGGCAAAATATATCGACGCCTATTCCCAGGCTAAACAACTGACTGCATTGTTAAGAAACTGATACGAATAAAAAATCAAGGAATATCCGTTTATCAGTTTAATTAACATAACGTGAGCTGTCAATCAACCCAGCCAGCGATAGTCCGATTAGCCAATCAGCGATCGATAAAGCGAAATACTTTCAGAAACCCTAAGCGTTATCAAACAGTCGCCATTTTCCTCGACAACTTATCGCGATTATCAGTATCAAAATTCTGATTACGTAGCTAGTGGGATTAGCTATAGTCTCATCGGCATCATGTTAATTCACAACGACTCGGGTGCAAGCGTATACGCTGATCTGTCGTGTGGGGGAGACATGGTAACCCGTAGAAAACCAACCTTTTCAATCTACCGATTACGATAGTATCTCACATAGACATAGTTCCAAGGTCAAAGGTCGAGGATTGAAGAGAAGCTTTGCGATAATGGAACAGACATAGTACATGTAAGTTAACATACTGATACGGACATAGCAGCAACTCTTACGGACATATTACCCACTACAATACGGACATAGTAACCCACTACAATACGGACATAGTAACCCACTACAATACGGACATAGCAACAAACTGGTACGAAGGTTACCAACGATCAAAATATGTAATCCAAAACCATTTTGATTGGTATTATTATATTTCCATAGCCTCGTGTACCTATTGGTCTTGTGTCATAATGCATGTAACTATATTTCAACGTAGGCTGCTTTCATTTCCATTGCTATATATGTATAGGTACTAAGGTGGGCTCAGCGAGGACGGAATCTTCGCAAGGACGGAATCCTCGTGTAGAGCAAAAGGGCAAATGCCCACTTGATTTTGATCAATATATATATATATTATATTATAATAATAATTTATGACATATAACGCCCTATTTAAGCTCTCCCTCTTGCTCAGTCCCCGTATATTGTTTACTTCATTGTTTTGTCTAGCATACGATTTCTGAATACGGCACATTGTGTTGTATGCTCAATACTGGATAAAACACCCAGTATTATTACTACAAAGACATCTCTCTAGTGACAGGATATATGTTGAGCTCGATTTCACAACACTTTTAAAATCGTGACAATCAGTAAATTGAGTACAATATATAAACCCATTAAGCTATACCAGATCTATACTATAGGACATAGTAAACGCACACTTATACACGGATAAGTGTGTTTTTACATGAAAAAGAATAACTATATAAATACATAGTTTTAAACATTTTGGAAAATTTTTAGTTGTTTGGATGAATCCTTCGTATTTCGTTTTCATGTAAAAATATTCATAATCGTGGAAATCGTGATAGCGCAGGGATGCGCGTTCGCTTCAGGTGCGAAAGGTCCGGAGTTCGAGCCCCGCTGGAGCCGTTACGATTGTGCCCTTAGGCAAGGCATTTAAATTCCACATTGCCTCTTCTCTCCTTCGTGGCGATGGATTCCACCAGGAATGAGGTCTCGAGAGTGATTAATATAAGTTGAAAGAACTTGTTTCGCAATCGAGCTAAAATAAATTTGTATAAACTAAACCAATAATCATATAATGTTGGTGTGCGTTTTCTATGTCCTCTAGTATATCAGAAGAACGGTGTGCGTTTTCTATGTCCTCTAGTATATCAGAAGAACGGTGTGCGTTTTCTATGTCCTCTAGTATATCAGAAGAACTTCTCATTTTGATACCCTAATGGGCAGTTTTATACAACAGCTGGTCTCCGATAATAATACTCATGTTAAACACGAACTTATCTTTTGATTTAGCTCGATAGCTGTAAAGCAAGTTCTTTCAACTTCAAACTAATCGATCTTCAGATGTCATTCCTTGTGGACGTCGTGTTCGCCTCAGGTGTGAGAGCTGTGCTCAGCTGTAGCCGCTACGATTGTTACTTTAAGTATATGTCACACCTACTTGCTAGTCCTCGCATGGCGTTCGTATCACGACAGAGAAAAAAGTGAATACAGCGTGAAAAAGACTGATTGATACTCGATGGGGAATACAAACAAACTTCCATTAAACTCAAGCAACATTCATGTCATACCTTCGCGTCATATATGACGTCAATGTGCCGATGTTTAAACACGGTCAGCAAGTAGATAATCGCCATTCGTTTGCCGGTCATCCATCATATATCATAATGGTTCTATTCCGTCCTTAGCCCTTTCACGGGAAGTATACCCCGTCCTTAACACGTTCTCTATGAGATCAAGTCAAAGCTTACTACAAGTCTACACAACGTGCTCACGGCGCAATAGCGTTACGGACGTAGTAACAACGCAATGAGGTCTGTATCTGCACTAGATGAGAACGGCGTAGCTCTACGTAGGAGAGGCCGAGGAGACACACATGTTATGGTATTATAGTTACTAGGTTGCTCCCGTCAGCACCCGAGAAGCGATGTGCTCGTGCAAGCATGTTCTTGCAGTTGTTACTACGTTGCTCCCGTCTGCTTTCGAGTTCGTACTGGCAACGCTGTAGCAGACGTGGGTAGAGTAGTAGCAACTGCAAGAACGTGTAACGGACGTGAATGCATCATGAATGATCGTCTCCACTGCGTCTCCTATACCTATGCCATTCTCAACCAGTACATATGTCGACGAACATGGACGCCGTGCGTATTTGTAGTTTACAATCCATTTCATCAATAGCTTTCTGGTGCATGACCGACACGCTAATAGTGACATTAAATAGTATGTGTCCTGGCAACATTTATTCAATTTGTAAGAACCGCAATAACGTCATGTGAGGACTTGTATGTGTCATTGGTCTTTAGACAAGGCACTTCAATTCTAAATTGCATCTCCTCTCTCTGCCTCTGTCTATGTGTTCTTTGTATGTGGCTCTCTCTCTCTCTCACGTTTGCTGGTTTGATACGGTCACGAGCACATATAAAACCAGAAACATCCGTATCATAACTAGTTCCTGGAAATAACGCATGCACACTCGGTGCTAGTTTGTTTACTTCCGCAGCGTCCCAGTGTATCAAATTTGACAGATGTTTGTAGTTTCGTGGTAATATTTCAATCATTTTCATGTATCTCATTCAGTGAGTATGATTTATTCCTGATAAATGGATAAAGGAGATCATGATTTCGATTATTAAATGTTCAAATTCATACCAAAGTAATAAAGACGTTTACGGTCTCAGACTGATATCAAGTTACCTCAGGTCGATACCTAGGCTGATATGAAACTAGCCACGTAATAACCTCTAAATGTATGTACATGTATACTCGTGTATATAGTATCAACATAGTATGCTTATACGGTACGATATGCACAACAGTATTATACTCCAGTCAAGTTAGCTGGAATTGGCATCTAGATGCAAACTAATTGCAAAAGAATTTATTTTATCAGTTATGACTATGATAATATGTGAAGCTCTGGATACTAAAAGTTGCACTCTGTACTATTGGCCAAAATTGGTAAAATATGTCCAAGAAAGAGACAACTGACGAAATATTGGGTGATTTATTCTGTGCATTAGGTGTGCAATAAAACAACTCCCCAGTATGTGTATAACAATATCCTATAAACATACTAGTAATGTGTTTCTTTAATTTATAAATATGTATCGTATATAAAGCTGCAAATGTACTGGTACTAAGATACCAAAACCTCTGTTGTTCAGAATGAATTGGTACCATTTTTTTAAAACTTTATTTATTTTACAACGATTGCGAAGCAAGTTTTAACAACTTGTATTAATCACTCTCGTTGGCGCGGATGAAAGCGTAAATGTGGTCATTCGTGTGGGAGAAGACCGGAGTACCCGGAGGAAACCCACCTGTCCGATCTGGCGGCCACCGTACCATATTAAATCTGGATACAATTATGTAATTCTCTTCCCAGATTTTAGTGACGTGCGCATGTACTCATTTCATTGTCACGAACTTTAAGTGTATACACATGTGGTTAGACCGATTGCGAAATAAGTGTTTACAACATTATATTGATTTGATAGCTATTGAGACCTCATTCCTGATGGAATCGATCACAAAGAGTGAGAGAGAGAAGAGGCAAAGTGTATTTTAAATGCCCGTGCCTAAGGGCGCAAATGTTACAGCGGAACGAAAAACTCCGGGAATTTCGCACCTGAAGCGAACGCTACAACAAAAAATAGACTTTATTTATTTTACAACGATTGTGAAACAAGCTTTAACAACTTATAGTAATCACTCTCGTTGGCGTTGACAGCGCATGTGTGGTCATTCGTGTGGGAGGAAACCGTAGTACCTGGAGAAAGCCCACTTTGACGATATGCCGACCACCGTACCATCTCACATACTGCCCAGTCCGAGAATCGAACCAGGGTTGCATTGATGAGAGGCGAGTGCGCTAACGTTCAAGTTGAAATATCAGAAACGAGCCGTCAGTACCAGCATATAACGACCGTGGCTTCAATTATACCATTAACACTACCTTATATTTAGAACCATTTATATTTTCAACGTGTATAAAAAACAAATATATGACAAAAAGGATTTCATTAAATTAATGTTTAAGTCAAAACTCAAGGACAAAGTTGCCACACGTTCTGAATTCATAGCTTAAAGCGATACTACATTAATTTATTGAAAACGTAAATTTCTACAGAATGTAATTTCCTATTATATAATGTTTTCCCTAAATAGTTGCCTCAAAAATGAGCATTTCAACTAATAAACAAAGGTCGTAAATGTAAACGTAAAATGTAAATATTTTTTTTTAATAGCTTCGACATCCATGCGGAATATAACACATGCATCTTGAATAACTAGATTTATGGTACATATTTACCGCTATATCTCACAATTGTGTCTATGCATATTTATTTGTATACTAATCTTAGTTGAATTATCTCTAGACGACAGTATCACGCGTTAAATATTAACTCCAATAACAAACAAACGTCAATTCAGGAGCATGGA
>JABXNX010000197.1:28030-49447 GCA_014843695.1 Archivesica marissinica | reverse complement strand
AGTGTATACATGTATATAATACTAGAAATGAAACAGTGTATACATGTATATAATACTGGAAATGAAACAGTGTATACATGTATATAATACTGGAAATGAAACAGTGTATACATGTATATAATACTTGAAATGAAACAGTGTATACATGTATATAATACTGGAAATGAAACAGTGTATACATGTATATAATACTGGAAATGAAACAGTGTATACATGTATATAATACTTGAAATGAAACAGTGTATACATGTATATAATACTGGAAATGAAACAGTGTATACATGTATATAATACTGGAAATGAAACAGTGTATACATGTATATAATACTGGAAATGAAACAGTGTATACATGTATATAATACTGGAAATGAAACAGTGTATACATGTATATAATACTGGAAATGAAACAGTGTATACATGTATATAATACTGGAAATGAAACAGTGTATACATGTATATAATACTGGAAATGAAACAGTGTATACATGTATATAATACTGGAAATGAAACAGTGTATACATGTATATAATACTGGAAATGAAACAGTGTATACATGTATATAATACTGGAAATGAAACAGTGTATACATGTATATAATACTAGAAATGAAACAGTGTATACATGTATATAATACTGGAAATGAAACAGTGTATACATGTATATAATACTAGAAATGAAACAGTGTATACATGTATATAATACTGGAAATGAAACAGTGTATACATGTATATAATACTGGAAATGAAACAGTGTATACATGTATATAATACTGGAAATGAAACAGTGTATACATGTATATAATACTGGAAATGAAACAGTGTATACATGTATATAATACTGGAAATGAAACAGTGTATACATGTATATAATACTGGAAATGAAACAGTGTATACATGTATATAATACTAGAAATGAAACAGTGTATACATGTATATAATACTGGAAATGAAACAGTGTATACATGTATATAATACTGGAAATGAAACAGTGTATACATGTATATAATACTGGAAATGAAACAGTGTATACATGTATATAATACTTGAAATGAAACAGTGTATACATGTATATAATACTGGAAATGAAACAGTGTATACATGTATATAATACTTGAAATGAAACAGTGTATACATGTATATAATACTGGAAATGAAACAGTGTATACATGTATATAATACTGGAAATGAAACAGTGTATACATGTATATAATACTGGAAATGAAACAGTGTATACATGTATATAATACTGGAAATGAAACAGTGTATACATGTATATAATACTAGAAATGAAACAGTGTATACATGTATATAATACTGGAAATGAAACAGTGTATACATGTATATAATACTGGAAATGAAACAGTGTATACATGTATATAATACTGGAAATGAAACAGTGTATACATGTATATAATACTGGAAATGAAACAGTGTATACATGTATATAATACTACATGTAGGATTTAGTTGTATTATAATAACTTTATTGTAAGCACTACATTAAATCCAACAAAATAATAAATAATTATAGCAATGCAACAAAGGATTGGATAAAGTGAATCTAGAACCTCCAAGAGTTGCAGATAGGAAATGCCACACGAGGGCTGAAGATGCGTGCAAAGACCGAGGCTGTGTCGAGGATGGGATTTCCATATCTGCAACTCTATGGAAGTGATAGAAATATTTCCTCACCTTTCTTATACTTTTGATGCAGTTTACAAATTACGCCATCATATATACTATACAGTGAAGTCAATTTACTCGCATTGTTGTTGATTGTCATTTTAAAAGTAAGCACGATGTACATGTTAAGTTAAACGGTTTAATTTCTTTAATGCTAAACCATTACATCCAACACGGGTAAAGATTCAAATGATCTATAACTTTAACCATCATATTTAAAGGAAATAACACATTACAAGGTAACAGTCTTTGATATTTCACCACCCCTGCAAGATAGTGTTTACTTTAACATTATTATCAATCTTCTGGCACAAGCCAAAATGATCATCACAATTCATAAATCATTTAAAATTAGATTAATTATTTCTACATGTATATACAATTACCCACCCAGCATAATGAACATGGCAGTACATTTAAACAGCCGTCATTATTAACTGAAATATCTTATACAACATTATGTGTTAATTGTGTTATAATATATAAATTAAAGGAGCAAAAGTTATTTGTTTCATATTAAACAATAGACAATTGTATATTTTATGTTATTTTGATTGTGTTATAAGTATACTTATATAGACTAAAGGAATAGAATGTTATGTATACTATGTTAAACAATAGACGAGTGTATATTATATATTATTAATTGTTATAATATATACATTAAAGGAGCAGAAAGTTATTTGTATCATTATATATAAACAATGGACATATTTATATTATATATTATTAATTGTGTATCCATCAGATACTATATGTAAGGGAGGTTATCCATCAGATACTATATGTAAGGGAGGTTATCCATCAGATACTATATGTAAGGGAGGTTATCCATCAGATACTATATGTATGGGAGGTTATCCACCAGATACTATATGTAAGGGAGGTTATCCATCAGATACTATATGTAAGGGAGGTTATCCATCAGATACTATATGTAAGGGAGGTTATCCATCAGATACTATATGTATGGGAGGTTATCCATCAGATACTATATGTAAGGGAGGTTATCCATCAGATACTATATGTATGGGAGGTTATCCATCAGATACTATATGTAAGGGAGGTTATCCATCAGATACTATATGTAAGGGAGGTTATCCATCAGATACTATATGTAAGAGGTTATCCATCAGATACTATATGTATGTAAGGGAGGTTATCCATCAGATACTATATGTATGGGAGGTTATCCATCAGATACTATATGTAAGGGAGGTTATCCATCAGATACTATATGTATGGGAGGTTATCCATCAGATACTATATGTAAGGGAGGTTATCCATCAGATACTACATGTAAGGGAGGTTATCCATCAGATACTATATGTAAGGGAGGTTATCCATCAGATACTATATGTATGGGAGGTTATCCATCAGATACTATATGTAAGGGAGGTTATCCATCAGATACTATATGTATGGGAGGTTATCCATCAGATACTATATGTATGTAAGGGAGGTTATCCATCAGATACTATATGTATGAGGGAGGTTATCCATCAGATACTATATGTATGGGAGGTTATCCATCAGATACTATATGTATGGGAGGTTATCCATCAGATACTACATGTAAGGGAGGTTATCCATCAGATACTATATGTATGGGAGGTTATCCATCAGATACTATATGTATGAGGGAGGTTATCCATCAGATACTATATGTATGAGGGAGGTTATCCATCAGATACTACATGTATGGGAGGTTATCCATCAGATACTATATGTATGGGAGGTTATCCATCAGATACTATATGTATGTAAGGGAGGTTATCCATCAGATACTATATGTATGAGGGAGGTTATCCATCAGATACTATATGTATGGGAGGTTATCCATCAGATACTATATGTATGGGAGGTTATCCACCAGATACTATATGTAAGGGAGGTTATCCATCAGATACTATATGTAAGGGAGGTTATCCATCAGATACTATATGTAAGGGAGGTTATCCATCAGATACTATATGTATGTAGGGAGGTTATCCATCAGATACTATATGTATGGGAGGTTATCTACCAGATACTATATGTAAGGGATCTTAGCCCAGTTAACATGCTGGATGGTAATCCAGGGATCGAGGTTATCCCCCGTCTGACCCTAATAATATTAACAGTCTTTCAGATGGGAGTTAAACCAGGTCTTGTCGGTGCTTTACATCGTGCACGTAAAAGAAAGAGGATATCCATCTAAATACTATATCTTCAGGAGGTTATGCAACCGGTAGCGACGATAAATAAACGTAAAACACAGATACTATATGTATGGGAGGTTATCCATCAGATACTATATGTATGGGAGGTTATCCATCATATACTATATGTAAGGGAGGTTATCCACCAGATACTATATGTAAGGGAGGTTATCCACCAGATACTATATGTATGGGAGGTTATCCATCAGATACTACATGTAAGGGAGGTTATCCATCAGATACTATATGTATGGGAGGTTATCCATCAGATACTACATGTAAGGGAGGTTATCCATCAGATACTATATGTATGGGAGGTTATCCATCAGATACTATATGTATGGGAGGTTATCCACCAGATACTATATGTAAGGGAGGTTATCCATCAGATACTATATGTAAGGGAGGTTATCCATCAGATACTATATGTATGGGAGGTTATCCATCAGATACTATATGTATGGGAGGTTATCCATCAGATACTATATGTATGGGAGGTTATCCATCAGATACTATATGTAAGGGAGGTTATCCATCAGATACTATATGTATGGGAGGTTATCCACCAGATACTATATGTAAGGGAGGTTATCCATCAGATACTATATGTATGGGAGGTTATCCATCAGATACTATATGTATGGGAGGTTATCCATCAGATACTATATGTATGGGAGGTTATCCATCAGATACTATATGTAAGGGAGGTTATCCATCAGATATTGTATGTTGGACATTTTGAAGTACTTTCATGCTATGAGAATGTGTTTTCTCACCTATAGACAGGCTTTTGGTGCCATTTTGGGGTGTGAGGTAAATCTGTCCAATCGGGTAGACAATGGGACTACTTTATGTTAATTAGATATCACCAACAAATCTGGTAGTTTCCGTTTATTTCCACGACCAATCCTCCTACGGAAGTGGAGCTAGAAGTTGAATTGTGGGAGTATATTTAATGGGTATTTTTTCCATAATCCCAAATTCCCTTTTCGGTATGGCTCGAACGTTTATTTACCGTTTGAAAGCGTTTTTATGAGCCAGATTAACATTCAATGACACTGGAATAAGACACTACAAAATCAACAAACGCAATATTATGGTACAGTATAAATACTTTTCGGCAAATAAATACTATAAAATTTAGAATCGGCATACAAAATGGCGGATTTATATTCCAATGAAAGAACATTGCTCGCACTTGATATTATGTATATAAATGTGTATATAATGGCTTCATGGCCTAGTGGTTAGGGCACTAGCCTAAAATGGACAAGGACCGAGATTACAATCCCATTTAAAATCCTAGTCCGGAATGTTTTTCTCAAATGTTTTTTTATTTACTTTATAATTCTATCTATTTTTTTTATGGAAATCAAGTGTACAATTACATGAATATAAATATATGAATATCATTTTTTTAACTCCATACTACATAATCGTATCAACGAATTCAGAATTCTGCTTTCATTTTTATAATCCAAATATGACACTATCATAATCATTGCTGTATTGCACAGTAGATATAGTAACAGCAGCAGTAACAGTGTCACATTGTTCAAAAGACATATCGTTTTACGTACATGTTTATACACTACAGGAGAAAATAGTTCTATTTGCCCAGGCTATGGATTCAATCATTCGGATTTAGCTATGCTATGAATCTATGATTGAGTTCGCTGTGAGGCCTTGCCTTATTCATTATATCATTTCATTGGTTAACGGTAAAATCCCAACACTGCAGTGAAATTACGTCATTATGAGAACGCGCGATACGTCATCGATGATGCAATCAATGATGTATCGCTACCATACATGTGTTGTTCATGTGACTACTATTACCCATTGATCCACAATGCACTTGCATTGTTTGTAAGCATCACGCATCTCTGTACATCATTAATCACAGTGCGACTGATCTCCATTTATACAAATTTATTTTAGCTCGATTGCGAAAAACAAGTTCTTTCAACTTATATGAATCACTCTCAAGACCTCATTCCTGATGGAATCCATCGCCATGAGGGAGAGAGAAGAGGCAACGTGGAATTTAAATGCCTTGCCTAAGGGCACAATCGTAACGGCTCCAGCGGGGCTCGAACTCTGGACCTTTCGCACCTGAAGCGAACGCGCATCCACTGCGCTATCATGACTTCCACCAATCTCCAATTCTTCAATCACGATCTCCGACAAGTGGACAAGTAACCAAAAAAATCACTTGCCCAGATAAATTTGTTTCATGTCCGTAATTTGTGTATATTATATTATGTACACTATAAGTACGAATAAAGCTAATGTTATTAAATAAGAAATAATATACGCAGTCGTTTCTTTTACTTTATTCAATAGTGTACGTTCATTACTTTGTGACTGTCATATTGCGCCTGACATAAATGGTCATACTCTTGTCATCGATCTTTTAATCCTTAATAATGCTGTGTTTAACATAGGACCCCATCCCCCCGAATTACTACACCCAGCCCCACGCTATAATCCCATGCAGTCAAAATTCATTGTAAAATCAATCAAATATGATTTCCAATCAAAAATGTTTTCTCAACAATTTTTTTTATTTGTTGATGATCTCTGCTGAAGAAAGGCGAGTATCCCGGAGCTGTGAAATCATGATAAACACATACATACAATAGCGGAGCTGTGAAATCATGATAAACACATACATACAATGCGGAGCTGTGAAATCATGATAAACACATACATACAATGCGGAGCTGTGAAATCATGATAAACACATACATACAATAGCGGAGTGTGAAATCATGATAAACACATACATACAATGCGGAGCTGTGAAATCATGATAAACACATACATACAATAGCGGAGCTGTGAAATCATGATAAACACATAATACAATAGGGAGCTGTGAAATCATGATAAACACATACATACAATAGCGGAGCTGTGAAATCATGATAAACACATACATACAATAGCGCGTGTCATGTAATGGCAATAAACATTTACATATTGAGTCATAATATTGTAGCTAGTATAATCATGTATACACATCATAGCGGGCTGTGATAAAACATTCTGCGGAGCGTAAATCTGTAAATCTAACTGATTATAAAAACACATGCGCTTGATGTAGTATTACATTGGTATATTGTAGCTAGTACTAAGCAATGTGTATAAATTTTCTTGCACAAACCCTGGATGAGTTCAAACTTGTGCAGATACCGGTGTCATATGATATTTTCACCCGCCTATTTTTTCACCCGCGGGTGAAAATATCGCGCGACATTTTCACCCGCGGGTGAAAAAAATGCCATGAGATTTTCACCCCCCCTATGAGACTTTCACCCGCCCCCCAATATTTTTGTCAAACGTTGTTGTTGCTGTGTTGCTTCTATCTTATGGTATGTGAGAGTCATCTGACTATTTTATATATGGTGGTGACAAAATTGAAAGATTTGCGGAGGGGGGGGGAATCTCATGGCCATGATATTTTCACCCACGGGTGAAGATATCATGGCCATGAGATTTTCACCCCCCCTAATTGTCTTAAACAACATATCCATTGACAGACATAGCACAACTTTCAATTGACTGAGTGTGCAGTAGTGGGGAATTGTACTCATTATATAAAGAATTAATAGTTGCACCTACCATTCACCTTAAAATTTGTCGCTTTTTATTTTAGATTTTTCCCTTGTATATCATGGAATATGACTAATGTTGTTGCTGTATTGCTTCTATCTCATGGTATGGGAGAGAAATATGACTATTTCAAATATGATGGTGGCAAATTTGAAAGAGTTGCTGGGGGGGGATATCATAGCAATGGGGGGGGAAAGAGTTGCTGGGGGGGGGATATCTAGCAATGGGGGGGGAAAGGTTGCTGGGGGGGGGATATCATAGCAATGGGGGGGGGGGAAGAGTTGCTGGGGGGGGATATCATAGCAATGGGGGGGGAAAGAGTTGCTGGGGGGGGGGATATCATAGCAATGGGGGGGGAAAGAGTTGCTGGGGGGGGGGGATATCATAGCAATGATATCATAGCAATGATATTTTCACCCGCGGGTATCACGTTCATATACAATTTGTTTTTCAAGGATTTTGTATAGAATTGAACGTACTTTACTATGATATGCATACCATGCCTCTGTGTTTTGTAATACCAATAATATGGATGTTCAAAGTCTCCGGTCCAACGAACAACACAAAGTCGGGCGATCCAAGTCTTTCTTTACCGAGTATCATGCACCTTTCAATAGTCATCAGCTATGCCATATTATGCCATATGGGTAACATGCTGTGAAATCATGCTTTTTTCTGTACTGTTTGATGATTTAAACATGTTGGTGTGTAATAAATACAGAACGACACGAGTGTTTGAATGATCGCAGTAGTAGAATAGTAGTATAGAATGAGAGGCGTATGGATACGGCTCTTGTTCTATCTGCTGTGCTGGCACTCATGCCATATTCACAACTCCATTGGCACACTCGTGTCGTTCTGTGTATATATTACACATATGTGAAAATGGGTAACTTTCGTCTAAGTTCTTTCTACCTACTTAATTTGTACAGTTTACATCAGACAGATCATATTCAATGATTAATAAATACAAAACAAAATCGTCAGTGGCGTGGACATACGATGATTGTGGTAACACCAAAGAATATATACTGCACTATTGTACAGCACAAAATGCATATTACAATATGTTTATTATTCAAAATTGAGATCTGATTTTTAAACCCATTTCACACCGAACAATATGATACATGTACATAACTTGACCATGCTATTCCATCAATCTGAAAGAGTGTTTCAATCTGAAAAATGTAAATGGAGCATCATATCCTATTGTAAGAACCACTGTTTGCCAATGCTTGTGTTAGGTTACATTACAAAGTAGTCAGAGCACGGTTTACTTCCAGACATTCTGTCATGAAATTTAAATTTTATACACCGGAACATAGTGGTCACTGACATTAGAAATGTACATTTTCTTTCTTGACACTCTTAGCGAATTGACAGAATTCAATCCAGGGAGTGGACTGTACGTGAGCCATTTATATATCCTATTCCCCACACTGTCACAACCATATGGTGAATACGCACAAATGTCTGTTGCTAACATGGATGCTGTAGCTATTATTTCAATATCAGTCCCCCATGTTCCATTCAAATCCATTCGGCTGGTGTGGACATAGTTTTTAGTTTGTGAAAACTCGGAAATTGTTTGATTATGTGCTTTTGTGTTGTCACAAACATGCTTTCTAATTTGTCCGTGGCCGCTTTCGCTCCCAGTTAGCACATGAGAAATCGTGCGGAAATAGCAATTACCATCCCCTTTGATGCGTATTTTGTCACCGGGTGGTTCAAAAATTGACACCTTGCTTGATGCACAAGTGGGAATTTCCGCCTCTACAGTGTAGCCCATTGCTCCTGCCCGTTGATTTTGCCAAAGTTTATCAACTGGATTGAGTACCACCTTTTCATGGTCTTGAACACGAGTAATTGTCGGGCAAGTTGATTTTCTGGTTGATTGGGAGGATGAGGATGATGACAATTTTCTTTTCTTTAGCTTATCATGGCTCTGCAATGACTTTCTCCGTACCTTGCCTGGCTTACTTTGGATCACAGGGACGTCCTTAGTTGGATGATTATGGATCGGTTGGCACTTAGTCGGAGCACTTGGTATAGGGGCACTCGTGGTTGGGGTAACTGGTGTGGGTTGACAAGCACTTGGTGTAGGGGCACTCGTGGTTGGGACAATTGGTGTGGGTTGACACTTTTCAGTTTGTAGGTGATCATTGATTTTGATTTTTGGGGACTTGTGTGGTTTCATTCGACTTGCATTCACAAGACTTCTAACTCCTTTCAATCTGTATGTTCCCTTTCTTAAAACCTCTGTTATTTCATATGGCCCTCGCCACCTTCGAGCCAATTTGTCACCCTTCCTATTAATACGCTTTGGATTGTTCACGTACACCTTGTCTCCTGCCTTGTATGTTGGGCCCTGTCTTTTTCGGTCGAAGTATTTCTTGTGGATTTGAACCATTTTCGCTGCTGTAACGACTCTCTTATCTAGTTGTTCCTGTTCGCTGGAAGTACATGCAGCAGCTCCAACAGGGTAGGACTGTTCAATGAGGAGGGTTGGCTTTTGCGGCGGCCGCGGAGCGACGTCAAATCCATAGTATCCCCCTACTTTCGTCCGGGGATACAATTATTATTGGGGGCACGGGTGGAAATATCATGGTCATGATATCCACCCCCCCCCCACCTGTTGTTTTCCTTTAAGACAATTAGAGGGGGAGGTGGGGAGTGAAAATCTCATGGCCATGATATATTCACCCGCGGGTCAAAATATCATGGCTATGAGATCTTCACCCCCCCCCAGCAACTCTTTCAATTATGTCACCATCATGTTTGAAATAGTCATATTTCTCTCCAATACCATGAGATAGAAGCAATACAGCATCAACATTAGTCATATTCCAAGATATACAAGGAATTTAAAAATAAAAAATAAAAAGCGACAAATTTTGAGGTGAATGGTAGGTGCGGTGCGTCTATTAATTCTTTATATAATGAGTACAATTCCCCACTACTGCACACTCAGTCAATTGAAAGTTGTGCTATTTCAATGGATATGTTGTTGTATTGCTTTAAGACAATTAAGGGGGGGTGAAAATCTCATGGCCATGATATCTTCACCCGCGGGTGAAAATATCATGGCTATGAGATTTTCACCCCACCCCCCTGCAACTCTTTCAATTTTGTCACCACCATATATAAAATAGTCATATGACTCTCACATACCATAAGATAGAAGCAACACAGCAACAACAACATTTGACAAAAATATTGGGGGGCGGGTGAAAATCTCATATGGGGGGGGGAAATCTCATGGCATTTTTTTCACCCACAGGTGAAAATATCGCGCGGGTGAAAATCTCATGTGACACCGGTATCGAAAAATCGCAATCGTACAATTAAAATACAAGTCTGGTGCATTTTTGCTGTGCAGCTGTGATTCAGAATTATATCTGTACTTCAACGATGTAAAGGGTATTGCAGGTGCAATGATGTATGCAGCATCCTGGGTTATTACCGGTGTACAGAAGTGCACGTAAGTAGTTTTATATATCAACTGATACTATAACTAAGCAAGACTATTTACACTGTGCAATGCACACTTTAAACGTGTAAACGTAGCCGTGTCGTGCATTAGGCATCGTGCACACGCTTACAAAAATCTGTAAACATGGCAGCCTTATTGGTCAATAAACAAAATGTTGCTATGTGTTCTTGATCAGACAAACCAATAACAAATATTTGCTATGCTTGTAATATCAGCGCTGGAATTAATGAATAAAACAAGTTTTATTTTCTGGTCAGACAGCAAGTAATGGGATATATACATATATGTAGTTACCTAATCATAAAAATGCCAGATTTAACAAATACCAATAACACATTGTATAATACAATCATTAATAATACATTTAATTAAAGCATTCTTATTGTTCAATGTCTAGTAACTGTAATATACAATGATTTAATTCTTGTAATTTTATTTACTGGACAACAGACTCAATCTGTTTTATCAATTACATTGTTCTCGATGCTTTTTGTGAGAGTTTGTCCAGTCATTAATTATCAGCAGAGTACATATTTTAACTGCTAAAGAATACAGCGAATAAGTTCACTATACAGCATAATGTTTGTTAAAGATACCTGATGCAATGATGTTTTTTATTTGTTAAACACTGGAGTAATAACATTTAATCGAAAACTACTATGAACGTGATCAAAACTTATATGAACATGATCAAAACTTATATGAATTTGATCAAAACTACTATGAACGTGATCAAAACTACTATGAACGTGATCAAAACTACTATGAACATGATCAAAACTACTATGAACGTGATCAAAACTACTATGAACATGATCAAAACTATTATGAACGTGATCAAAACTACTATGAACGTGATCAAAACTACTATGAACATGATCAAAACTACTATGAACGTGATCAAAACTTATATGAATTTGATCAAAACTACTATGAATTTGATCAAAACTACTATGAATTTGATCAAAACTACTATGAACGTGATCAAAACTACTATGAACATGATCAAAACTACTATGAACTGATCAAAACTTATATGAACATGATCAAAACTACTATGAACATGATCAAAACTACTATGAACGTGATCAAAACTACTATGAACGTGATCAAAACTACTATGAACATGATCAAAACTTATATGAACGTGATCAAAACTACTATGAACGTGATCAAAACTACTATGAACGTGATCAAAACTACTATGAACGTGATCAAAACTACTATGAACATGATCAAAACTACTATGAACGTGATCAAAACTACTATGAACGTGATCAAAACTACTATGAACGTGACCAAAACTACTATGAACATGATCAAAACTACTATGAACGTGATCAAAACTACTATGAACGTGATCAAAACTATTATGAACGTGATCAAAACTACTATGAACATGATCAAAACTACTATGAACGTGATCAAAACATATATGAACTTGATCAAAACTACTATGAACATGATCAAAAGTTCAAAACTACTATGAACATAGTCAAAACTACTATGAACGAAAAAAGTTTAAAATATATAGTTTTTCTAATATAAGGTTATCCGATTACATTACATTACATAGCAATTTGCAGAAGTCATAATAGCGCAGTGGTAGCTAGTTCGCTTCAGGTGCGAAAGGCCCACAGTTCACACCCAGATGTAGCCGTTAGGATTTTGCCCTTTCGCAAGGCATTTAAATTCCACATTACCTCTCCTCTCTCCCTAAGATATCAAGAGCGATTAATCTGATGTTGTAAAAACTTGTTTCACAATTGAGCTAAACTATATTTCTATAAACTAATAGCAATGCATTATCTATTCCGATTAGTAAGGAATTGTGCTTAATGTATATCGACTTTCCCATCAATACAATTACATTGGTTAACCGCTGGAGCCTGCCCAGGAAAGGTGTTGTTAGGTAAACTGCCTGTCGGCGATATAGCCCAAAATGGTGCTGATGCAGGCGTAAAACCCGAAATATAACTATAACTATAACAATTACATTGTACTTTGGAAGTTTATAATTATGACAAAATATAATGCAGTCTTTGTATTAGGTCAATACTTTGAAGTTCTGCACGTTACGCAGTATAGTGTAGAACATTATGTCTTAACGTTGGTAATCCAGGGATCGCCGATTCCATCCTCTGTCTGATCCTAATAAAATTAAGTCTTTCAGATGGGACTTTAAACTGAGGTCTCATGTCGGTGCTTTGCACCGTGCACGTAAAAGAACCAGGGGAGACTCTGGAATGGGTTCTGTCTGTATCATTGCACTATTCTCCAAAAATCTAAACTGACTTATCTCTTCAGGAGGTGTCGCTCATAGGGACAACTGGTAGTGACGATAAATAAACGTAAAACACACCCAGGCCGAACATCGCAGAATGAAGATCAATAATTATTAGGGATGTCAACGAGTAGTAATTTTGGTACTCGAGTACTCTGAAAGGTATTCGATCGAGTACTTGAGTACTCGGTTACCGTTACCATGGATTATGCCTCTTGTCTCGTCAATCAGATTGGTCCTGCTTTTAATCAATTCATTGCTTTGATGTCTTGTCCAGTACTTCCATACCACATATTTAGGTGGAGGCATTCTCACAATTCACTTATATTATACTATACTACCATTATATTCTAAAGATCTCTTCACAGTTTAACAGCGTTAACATTAATGGCAAAAGTTACGATATTTATTATTTAACAACTATTTCGGTATTGCCCTGCTATGGGTAGCTGCTTAAAGTTCTAAATTGAGTAGTCAATTAAGAGTCAATTATAACATCAAAACAAGTTCTGACCACCAGACAAAAGATGCCATTCACACGACAGACAATCTGACGACCAGCCTCAGTAGTGACGACAATGATAAAATAATTTGCATCAAAGTTACGCTTGAATCAACACCTTAATTATTCGGTCACTGTAGCTCTGTGTGATATACAGGTATTGTTAATCACCATGACACGCTGTATATTGCATTGTTTGGTACAGCGGAAGTTTCGCTAATCCCACTGATCACGATTTGTTCACAGGCAACTCCGTATTTGCGCAAAATAAAGATTTGTTGATTTTTTTTGTTTTAACCGAGTACTCGATTATCTGAAAAGTATTCGATACTCGGACGTTCGATCGAGTACTCGAGTTACATCCCTAATAATTACACAATGGCAGACAGGCAAGCTTTGACCGAGCTCACTGATAAAAAAAGCAAAGCTGTTGCAGCAATTAGGAATGTTCACAAATAAGATAAGAACACTTTCAGTTTCTGTTCAAGCGAGAAACGCATAGTTTCGAACAAAAAATACCAATATAAAAATAATGCAAGTGTTGGCAAAGTTAACCTCTGCAGAGGTTGGCATAGACATACAGCAGATGCAACATGCTAGAGTCCTTGATAGATCATGTTTTCGTACACCATGTTAAGGACACAATTAGTTAGCACAATGTATGAAACATTGTTATAGCACGATATACTGTAGTATGCGTTTATACCGTCAGCGCAAAGTTGAGTGATAATCTCGCTTGATTGTTACAATACAGTCTATGTAATACATGAAACAGAAGTTTATCGGGTTGTAGTGTCCTGTTTATATACAGTATATTATACCGTTATGACATTTTAATTGCATTCGTCTATCAAAAAGTGGGAATACCAATATGCTAGCACAAGTGTGGTGGATGAAGTTGTAATATTCTATATAAACAAACAGATTTAAGGACAGAATCCATGCAATATACTAGTATAATAAAGCTTGTATATTAAAGAATTGTAAAGAATGGAGATCAAGATGTAATAATGTATGCATATATGTTAATATAAATTTATTTACAGAATTAATACGCCATAAGACAAATGAAATAGTGGATCATCTGAGTTGGTACATTGATGGCAGTGATTAGTTTGTGTCAAGGAACATAGTTTTCAGATTGAATGATCAATTGGGGCCACATAACAGTGGACAAATTTACATCACTTTACAATAACTAATGTGTAAGATTTAATTCATCTAATCATTTCCAAATAATTATTATGAAGTTCGAAAACAGATAATTTGGGGTAATAAATACATTAAAATGAACGGTAAATGTCTTGTATTCAATTCGTGGATTAAATCGGGAATAATTTTTATAAATGGCGTTCTTGGCAAAAACGGAAATATCAGCGAAGAGAAGATTTTACAAAAATTAGATAATAAAGCTAACTGGATAGCAGAGATTCATAATTTGCGGTTATATTTACCGAAACCATGGAAACACATACTAAAATCATTTGCATCTACTTCATCATATGTTAGAACCAATTTGAAACTTTCGTTTGGAAAAAATAGATGTCCACTAAACTCTTTGACAAATAAAGACTTTTACAGGATATTGGTTGATAAATTCTCTGAAAAACCTTATCTACACAATTACTGGAGCCAAACATTTAACAAGACTATAAACTGGAAAAACTTTTACAACTCTTTAAAGTTTAATTGTACTGACAATCGTATAAAACAACTTAAATTCAAGATAGTTCACAACATTGTTGCCACGAGACAAAACTTATTTAAATGGAAACTAGTAGAACTTCCAACATGCATTAGTTGTGGAGTTCTTGAAGATTATGAACACTTTTTCGTCAATTGTTCACTGATCCGAAATTTCTGGGCATACATAAACAATAGATTTGCAATGTGTGGAATCAACAAGAATATGAATACTTTATATAATATTGTGATTGGATATAAAATGGAATCAGAATACTATAATGATGTTAACATTATACTAAATTTAGTTATATTCTATTTATATAAATCTTACTACAGTGGAACCTCTCTAAACCGGACATCTTCGGGACTGGATCAAAAGTCCGGTTTACAGAGGTTTCCGGTTTTCAGAGGTTTTTTATTGATGTGTTTTCAAAACTGCATACATTGTATAATCTTTATAAAGTACATATGCCTTTATAAAGTGATGAAATATTTTTGAAAATCAGTTCTTTAAATATTATTTTGTAAAACAAATGGTCAAAAGTTGCGAAAATCATAATTATCTTGTGTGACTGGATTATATTGTGCTTTCACAGGTGATCAAACGGTTGCATCAAACAATAAATTACGAGATTCACAAAATCCTTTATTCGTTAGGATAGTAATCTACACGTGATTATAACATAATCCCCCAGTTAGCCGACAAATTAATTGTACACGAGTGCTAATTGCAGTAGTCATCAATCAGCCTGACATCTTATAATCTTGCGCGATTATCACACGTTCATAGATCAAACGCGCAATGTTAAAAACGAGATTGGAAAGTGTCAGCAGCGTGTCAATTTCTGACGGAATACACAAACAAATTCAACACTTTTCAACACTGTACCAAAGTGAAAAGAGAACGATAGATCTTGACATTAGAAACCTATTTGTACTTGAGTTTAATTTGTTATATGTTTACCTGAAAGAAAAGAAAAAGCTAACATCGTTACTACAACAATTTCATAATAGCTTATAGTTCATCATCAGCCTATTAGAATAACCTAATAGTTTTGGTTCATTATTAGAAATTCTTATCAGGCCGGATGTATGGTTTGCATTATATAAATGTCCTAATATCCTCGCTTCATATTTCGTTTCTTTGTAAGCTGGATGATGGGTTGTTTAAAAAAAAAAAAGAAGACTTTTGATACTTCTTCTAAAATACTACTTCTAAAGGTTTAGTGTAATGATTTATAAAATAATTATGTTAAACGAAGTTCCTGGTAATAAAAACCAGTTCATCCTCTTTCACATGCATATTATAAATTGTAATGTTATTGAAATCTGTAATTGCACATGCATATTATAAATTGCAATGTTATTGAAATCTGTAATTGCACATGCATATTATAAATTGCAATATTATTGAAATCTGTTTGAATATATTGTTATATTGTATACTGTTTTGATATAATGTGTACATACTGTATATATTGATATAAAATAAATGAAGCCACTGAGCTTCACAAAAAAAAAAAAAAGATTTAATTCTAGGTAGTGAGTGCGATGCACAGAAGCAGTTGGTGCACTGAAACAGACATGGAGCGGAGAAAACATTTTGATTGTTCCCCCTTCAATGTTGGCAATTAATTATATTAACAAGTTGCAGGTGGAACCGGTACTTTAATCGTACCTATGTGGCGGTCGGCTACTAATTGCTCGTTGTTTGCTAATGTATTATACAATATGTTTGTGAAGGATATTTATATGCTGCCTATTACAGATTCCACTGGCAGTGTCTGAAATGGAACAACGGAATATGTGTGTCAGAACCGTTGTTTAGAATGATCGCATTACTGTGTTATATTTTATATTTCGGGTTTTACGCCTGCATCAGCACCATTTCGGCCGGCGGGCAGTTTACTTAACAACACCTTTCCTGGGCAGGCTCCAGCGGTTAACCAGTACTTGGGTGCACCAACCTCCGTAAGAAACTGCCAACTTTTTCATATAAATGAGACACGGCCTGAGCGGGGCTCGAACCCGTGACCATCAGTGATGATAGGTTACAGTGGTATACAAGTCAGCGACTTTAACCACTCGGCCACGGAGACGGACTGCACATTACTGTGTAACTTTTGAAAGGTTTCAATATTACATTAGGTATGTTGTTTCAGGATGTTATCGGAGACAAAGCGTTGAATAGAAAATTGAATAAATCAGGGGTAGCTGTGGACAACTGTGTGGGCATAGTAGATAGGATTGCAACTAGTACACTAGGCGAATGGGCGCACACTATGTGTGTGTGTGTGTTACGTTTATTTATCGTCGCTACCGGTTCCCCATATGGGGCAGACAATACATGGACGTTTTTGGAAGATCCAAAGGACAATAACATTATGGAAAGCGCTAGATGTCATAACTCTATTTCTACAGTTAATGGTTGATGATTGATACTGAACACTTAGCAACGTGATAAATACATTTATTCAAACAAGATACTTGCAGTACATATTTTTTATCAGGAACCTAGATAGAAATCAATCGAAAATCATGCCGATATGTTATCCAGGTTTTCGTTGATTTAATAAAGACAGCGAGTTAATCTGCAACGATATTCAATTTAAATATGATCACATATTATTAGAAAAAGTACCACAAACTCATATAGAAAAGGCAAATAAATTGCTAGATCGAATGGCACAACATATGCGTGCCCATACAAAATGTTGCATTGATATTTGTTACACGCAAAACTGCAGATTATTTGTTCAAACCAGCATGGAGGTCAGGTTCAACATGTATTCTATTAAATAGCAACAAATACTTGGCAATACAAGAGCTAGAGAATGGCAGAATGCATCGCTATTTAATTGAAAATGGTAACAACACATTCAATGTAGGCACATATTCCTTACATGAGAATGGCGTTACTACAGCCTCAAACACTGATGTAGGTTCTGACCGTTGACAGGCACGGCAGATGGAAAACAGATATATCAAAGCATATTTATATTAATGAGTCATTGGAGAAAGCTTTATAACTAAATATCTTAATTTGTAGAAAAATGTCTTTTGTATTATTTTCTAGCGCGTGTCTCGCTCACTGCAAACATGTGTTTCATGAGTGGAGGTATGTTAAGAGTTCTGCATGTCATGCATAGTCTAGAACGCATGTCTTAACGTTGCCAAAAGTACAATATTAATCGCGGAGTAATATATCGGTGTGCCATTCACGCCCGAAGGTACGAAATTTTCTTGGCGGGAAAGTATTGTGAGGTCAATACTAGGACGGACATCGCAGAGTGAACATCGACAATTACAGGCATTCAAATGTGCATGTATGTTCAATGTATTTTTCGATGGAAGTCAGTTTTATACATGATGGGGAATGCGTGAAAAAAGAAACATCTACATAAGATTGAATAGCAGCACTACTATAGACAATCAAGTCATGAACATTCAAACTACTATAGTCAATCAAGTCATGAACATCCAAACTACTATAGTCAATCAAGTCATGAACATCCAAACTACTATAGACAATCAAGTCATGAACATCCAAACTACTATAGACAATCAAGTCATGAACATCCAAACTATTATAGACAATCAAGTCATGAACTACCAAACTACTATAGTCAATCAAGTCATGAACAGCCGAACAAGCTACATGTATGTAAGACATGATGTAATGGGGACATTTTGTTTTGCATCATTCACCTCATTTCACTTCGTATTGGCAAAGTTGCTGTTAAGATTGTTGATTATTTTGATTAAATAGCATGTGTGGTTGCAGCAACGCATATTTAGAGAAGAACAAAAATATGTTCATGATGCCAGAATGATATGGATATGTTTATCTATTCCCCGTACATTCTACCTCCCATACAATACAATATGACATGTACAGATATGGATATGTTTATCTATTCCCCGTACATTCTACCTCCCGTACAATACAATATAACATGTACAGATATGGATATGTTTATCTATTCCCCGTACATTCTACCTCCCGTACAATACAATATGACATGTACAGATATGGATATGTTTATCTATTCCCCGTACATTCTACCTCCCGTACAATACAATATGACATGTACAGATATGGATATGTTTATCTATTCCCCGTACATTCTCCATACCGTACAATACAATATGACATGTACAGATATGGATATGTTTATCTATTCCCCGTACATTCTCCATATCGTACAATACGACATGTACAGATGTGGATATGTTTATCTATTCCCCGTACATTCTCCATACCGTACAATACAATATGACATGAACAGATGTGGATATGTTTATCTATTCCCCATACATTCTCCATATCGTACAATACGACATGTAAAGATGTGAATATGTGCAAAACAACTTCCTATAACTCATATTAATCACTCTCGAGACCTCGTTCCTGAAGTAGAGAGAAGAAGCAATGTGGAATTTAAATGCCTAGCCTAAGGTCACAATCATAACGCTACAGCTTGGCGCGACCTCTGGGCCATTCGCACCTGAAGGAACGGCTACAACTGCGCTATCACGACTTCATGTAATAATCACTAAACAATCAACATATCAAATTTTGTGTCTATGTTTTGCTTTATGTGCACATCAATTCGTATGAGTATATATACCGCATGACACAATAATTAATGCACACAACAAGAAATATACATGAAAAACACAGAATAAACTTATATATATAATATAGTTGGGCCGCTTATGGACTGTAATTGTCATTTGAAAATGTGGGCCATGTTTACAGGTTCGTACTCGAGTCATTTTTTACATGTGGTGTTTTGACTTGCTTCACTCCAGACAATTTGAAATTGAAATATATTTAGCCATCAAAATAACCGTGCACAATAGGAGACATATTGACAATGTACGGTACGGGGAATAGATACAAACTACAATAATTCCCATCACATGTGTCATACGCACACAAATCTGACGCAAACACTGGACCCCCACCACAGACTATAAAATGCATTTGGACTATTTGGGGTTGCAACATGGGGCTGTGGGTGGGGGTAGCCATCCGGTGTGGGGATTCAAGGTATGCGCTGAATGCCTGTGGTAACGCGGATATTTCCGATAACTACAGACTGCAAGTTGTAAGTGTGTCTGCAGACTGCAACTGCAGTCTGTGTTTTCAGTGTATAAAAAGCAGATCAGTTCTGCAGATTGCAATTTGAGACCATTGTATACCTATGGGACAAAAGTGCATAAAACACAGATCAGTTCTGCAATCTGTAATTCGCAGACTCAGACTGTTATATTCGTATGGGAGAATTTGTGCTTAAAACTGCAGACTGTAATTTGCAGATTGTTATACAGTCTAATGGGTGATTAGAAATTGAAGAATAATAGAGATAAAAATGATGAATGATTGATATAGGCCTTTCCCGAAAATAGGTAGTCTCCCTTGCGAATTATCTCCCATTGTGACAAGTGCGCATGTGCGAAGAGGTACCCGCAACTTCCGGGGACTACTATTCTGCTTTCGATATTCACAAACTAACGGGCTAGACAACATTTGCTTAAGAATTACATAATGAATACTGATAAAGGAAAGAAACGGTCATTGTTGTATATGCAAAGGAATATATCGTGGTAAAGTTGTGGACGGTAGAACTGTTTCGTTGCACAGATTCCCACAAAACGATCGACTGAAACGGGTATGGGTTCAACGATGCAAAACTGTGATGAGAACATTTAAATGGAACGTCAACAAACTACTCTGCAGTGAACATTTAGTTGAATTCAGAGGTCCGACATTTTTGCACACACTTCCATCGATATTTCCTACACAAAATGGACATAAAAAGGTTTATTCCTACCTCGGTAAGTTTGATTGTTGAATTAATTATGTGTAATTAGCCACTCGCTTCGTCAACTTGTCTTTCATGGCGTTTTAATTAATATTTTATTTGCTCTATGCAGATCTA
>JABXNX010000197.1:0-27030 GCA_014843695.1 Archivesica marissinica | reverse complement strand
GACATACACTACTGAGCTATACCAGCCACTACCCCATCCATACCGACATACACTACTGAGATATACCAGCCGCTACCCCATCCATACCGACATACACTACTGAGCTATACCAGCCGCTACTCCATCCATACCGACATACACTACTGAGCTATACCAGCCGCTACCCATCCATACCGACATACACTACTGAGATATACCAGCCGCTACACCATCCATACCGACATACACTACTGAGCTACTCCATCCATACCGACATACACTACTGAGATATACCAGCCGCTACCCCATCCATACCGACATACACTACTGAGCTATACCAGCCGCTACCCCATCCATACCGACATACACTACTGAGCTATACCAGCCGTTATCCATCCATACCGACATACACTACTGAGCTATACCAGCCGCTACCCCATCCATACCGACATACACTACTGAGATATACCAGCCGCTACCCACCCACAACACACAAACCACCTACCATCCATACCGACATACACTACTGAGATATACCAGCCGCTACCCCATCCATGCCGACATACACTACTGAGCTATACCAGCCGCTACCCCATCCATACCGACATACACTACTGAGATATACCAGCCGCTATCCATCCATACCGACATACACTACTGAGATATACCAGCCGCTACCCCATCCATACCGACATACACTACTGAGATATACCAGCCGTTATCCATCCATACCGACATACACTACTGAGATATACCAGCCGTTATCCATCCATACCGACATACACTACTGAGATATACCAGCCGCTACCCCATCCATGCCGACATACACTACTGAGATATACCAGCCACTACCCCATCCATACCGACATACACTACTGAGATATAACAGCCGTTATCCATCCATACCGACATACACTACTGAGCTATACCAGCCGCTATCCATCCATACCGACATACACTACTGAGAAATACCAGCCGCTACCCCATCCATACCGACATACACTACTGAGCTATACCAGCCGCTATCCATCCATGCCGACATACACTACTGAGCTATACCAGCCGCTACCACATCCATGCCGACATACACTACTGAGCTATACCAGCCGTTATCCATCCACACCGACATACACTACTGAGATATACCAGCCGCTACCCCATCCATACCGACATACACTACTGAGCTATACCAGCCGTTATCCATCCATACCGACATACACTACTGAGATATACCAGCCGCAACCCCATCTATACCGACATACACTACTGAGATATACCAGCCGCCACCCCATCCATGCCAACATACACTACTGAGATATACCAGCCGCTATCCATCCATACCGACATACACTACTGAGCTATACCAGCCGCTACCCCATCCATGCCGACATACATTACTGAGCTATATCAGCCGCTACCCCATCTATACCGACATACACTACTGAGTTATACCAGCCGCTATCCATCCATACCGACAAACACTACTGAGCTATACCAGCCGCTACCACATCCATGCCGACATACACTACTGAGCTATACCAGCCGTTATCCATCCATACCGGCATACACTACTGAGATATACCAGCCACTACCCCATCCATGCCTACATACACTACTGAGCTATACCAGCCACTACCCCTTCCATACCGACATACACTACTGAGCTATACCAGCCACTACCCCATCCATGCCTACATACACTACTGAGCTATACCAGCCACTACCACTTCCATACCGACATACACTACTGAGCTATACCAGCCGCTACCCCATCCATACATACATACCCTACAGAGCTATACCAGCCACTACCCCATCCATACCGACATACACTACTGAGATATATCAGCCACTACCCCATCTATACCGACATACACTACTGAGCTATACCAGCCGCTACCCCATCCATACATACATACACTACTGAGCTATACCAGCCACTACCCCATCCATACCGACATACACTACTGAGATATACCAGCCGCTACCCCATCTATACCGACATACACTACTGAGATATACCAGCCGCTACCCCATCCATGCAGACATACACTACTGAGATATACCAGCCGCTATCCATCCATACCGACATACACTACTGAGATATACCAGCCGCTACCCCATCCATGCCGACATACACTACTGAGATATACCAGCAACTACCCCATCCATGCCGACATACACTACTGAGATATACCAGCCGCTACCCATCCATACCACATACAGCTACTCCATCCGTACCGACGTACACTACTGAGATATACCAGCCACTACCCCATCCATACCACATACACTCTGAGCTATCCATCCATACCGACATACACTACTGAGATATACCAGCCGCTACCCCATCCATACCGACATACACTACTGAGATATACCAGCCGCTACCCCATCCATACCGACATACACTACTGAGCTATACCAGCCGCTACCCCATCCATGCCGACATACACTACTGAGCTATACCAGCCGCTACCCCATCCATACCGACATACACTACTGAGATATACCAGCCGCTATCCCATCCATACCTACATACACTCCTGAGCTACTCCATCCGTACCGACGTACACTACTGAGATATACCAGCCACTACCCCATCCATACCGACATACACTACTGAGATATACCAGACGCTATCCATCCATACCGACATACACTACTGAGCTATACCAGCCGCTACCCCATCCATGCCGACATACACTACTGAGCTATACCAGCCGCTACCCCATCCATACCGACATACACTACTGAGATATACCAGCCGCTATCCCATCCATACCTACATACACTCCTGAGCTACTCCATCCGTACCGACGTACACTACTGAGATATACCAGCCACTACCCCATCCATACCGACATACACTACTGAGATATACCAGACGCTATCCATCCATACCGACATACACTACTGAGATATACCAGCCGCTACCCCATCCATACCGACATACACTACTGAGCTATACCAGCCGCTACCCCATCCATACCGACATACACTACTGAGATATACCAGCCGCTACCCCATCCATACCGACATACACTACTGAGCTATACCAGCCGCTACCCCATCCATACCGACATACACTACTGAGCTATACCAGCCGCTACCCCATCCATACCGACATACACTACTGAGATATACCAGCCGCTACCCCATCCATGCCGACATACACTACTGAGCTATACCAGCCACTACCCCATCCATACCGACATACACTACTGAGATATACCAGCCGTTATCCATCCATACCGACATACACTACTGAGATATACCAGCCACTACCCCATCCATACCGACATACACTACTGAGATATAACAGCCGTTATCCATCCATACCGACATACACTACTGAGCTATACCAGCCACTACCCTATCCATGCCGACATACACTACTGAGCTATACCAGCCGCTATCCATCCATACCGACATACACTACTGAGCTATACCAGCCGCTAACCAATCTATACCGACATACACTACTGAGATATACCAGCCGCTACCCCATCCATGCCGACATACATTACTGAGCTATACCAGCCGCTACCCCATCCATGCCGACATACACTACTGAGCTATACCAGCCACTACCCTATCCATGCCGACATACACTACTGAGCTATACCAGCCGCTATCCATCCATACCGACATACACTACTGAGCTATACCAGCCGCTACTCCATCCATACCGACATACACTACTGAGCTATACCAGCCGCTATCCATCCATACCGACATACACTACTGAGCTATACCAGCCGCTACCACATCCATGCCGACATACACTACTGAGCTATACCAGCCGTTATCCATCCATACCGACATACACTACTGAGATATACCAGCCGCTACCCCATCCATGCCGACATACACTACTGAGATATACCAGCCGCTATCCATCCATACCGACATACACTACTGAGCTATACCAGCCGCTACCCCATCCATACCGACATACACTACTGAGATATACCAGCCGTTATCCATCCATGCCGACATACACTACTGATATATACCAGCCGCTATCCCATCCATACCACATACACTCTGAGCTACTCCATCCATACCGACATACACTACTGAGATATACCAGCCACTACCCCATCCATACCGACATACACTACTGAGATATACCAGCCGCTATCCATCCATACCGACATACACTACTGAGCTATACCAGCCGCAACCCCATCCATACCGACATACACTACTGAGATATACCAGCCGCTACCCCATCCATACCGACATACACTACTGAGCTATACCAGCCGCTACCCCATCCATACCGACATACACTACTGAGATATACCAGCCGCTACCCCATCCATACCGACATACACTACTGAGCTATACCAGCCGCTACCCCATCCATGCCGACATACACTACTGAGCTATACCAGCCGCTACCCCATCCATACCGACATACACTACTGAGATATACCAGCCGCTACCCCATCCATGCCGACATACACTACTGAGCTATACCAGCCACTACCCCATCCATACCGACATACACTACTGAGATATACCAGCCGTTATCCATCCATACCGACATACACTACTGAGCTATACCAGCCGCTACCCCATCCATGCCGACATACACTACTGAGCTATACCAGCCGCTACCCCATCCATGCCTACATACACTACTGAGATATACCAGCCGTTATCCATCCATACCGACATACACTACTGAGATATACCAGCCGCTATCCATCCACACCGACATACACTACTGAGATATACCAGCCGCTATCCCATCCATACATACATACACTCCTGAGCTACTCCATCCATACCGACATACACTACTGAGATATACCAGCCACTACCCCATCCATACCGACATACACTACTGAGCTATACCAGCCGCTACCCCATCCATACCGACATACACTACTGAGCTATACCAGCCGCTATCCATCCATACCGACATACACTACTGAGCTATACCAGCCGCTAACCCATCCATACCGACATACACTACTGAGATATACCAGCCGTTATCCCATCCATACCGACATACACTACTGAGCTATACCAGCCGCTACCCATCCATACCGACATACACTACTGAGATACCAGCCGCTACCCCATCCATACCGACATACACTACTGAGCTATACCAGCCACTACCCCATCCATACCCATACACTACTGAGCTATACCAGCCGCTACCCATCCATACCGACATACACTACTGAGATATACACCAGTATCCACTACCCCATCCATACCGACATACACTACTGAGATATACCAGCCGTTATCCATCCATACCGACATACACTACTGAGATATACCAGCCGTTATCCATCCATACCGACATACACTACTGAGATATACCAGCCGCTACCCCATCCATACCGACATACACTACTGAGATATACCAGCCACTACCCCATCCATACCGACATACACTACTGAGATATAACAGCCGTTATCCATCCATACCGACATACACTACTGAGCTATACCAGCCGCTATCCATCCATACCGACATACACTACTGAGAAATACCAGCCGCTACCCCATCCATACCGACATACACTACTGAGCTATACCAGCCGCTATCCATCCATGCCGACATACACTACTGAGCTATACCAGCCGCTACCACATCCATGCCGACATACACTACTGAGCTATACCAGCCGTTATCCATCCACACCGACATACACTACTGAGATATACCAGCCGCTACCCCATCCATACCGACATACACTACTGAGCTATACCAGCCGTTATCCATCCATACCGACATACACTACTGAGATATACCAGCCGCAACCCCATCTATACCGACATACACTACTGAGATATACCAGCCGCCACCCCATCCATGCCAACATACACTACTGAGATATACCAGCCGCTATCCATCCATACCGACATACACTACTGAGCTATACCAGCCGCTACCCCATCCATGCCGACATACATTACTGAGCTATATCAGCCGCTACCCCATCTATACCGACATACACTACTGAGTTATACCAGCCGCTATCCATCCATACCGACAAACACTACTGAGCTATACCAGCCGCTACCACATCCATGCCGACATACACTACTGAGCTATACCAGCCGTTATCCATCCATACCGGCATACACTACTGATATATACCAGCCACTACCCCATCCATGCCGACATACACTACTGAGCTATACCAGCCACTACCCCTTCCATACCGACATACACTACTGAGCTATACCAGCCACTACCCCATCCATGCCTACATACACTACTGAGCTATACCAGCCACTACCACTTCCATACCGACATACACTACTGAGCTATACCAGCCGCTACCCCATCCATACATACATACCCTACAGAGCTATACCAGCCACTACCCCATCCATACCGACATACACTACTGAGATATATCAGCCACTACCCCATCTATACCGACATACACTACTGAGCTATACCAGCCGCTACCCCATCCATACATACATACACTACTGAGCTATACCAGCCACTACCCCATCCATACCGACATACACTACTGAGATATACCAGCCGCTACCCCATCTATACCGACATACACTACTGAGATATACCAGCCGCTACCCCATCCATGCAGACATACACTACTGAGATATACCAGCCGCTATCCATCCATACCGACATACACTACTGAGATATACCAGCCGCTACCCCATCCATGCCGACATACACTACTGAGATATACCAGCAACTACCCCATCCATGCCGACATACACTACTGAGATATACCAGCCGCTATCCCATCCATACCTACATACACTCCTGAGCTACTCCATCCGTACCGACGTACACTACTGAGATATACCAGCCACTACCCCATCCATACCGACATACACTACTGAGATATACCAGACGCTATCCATCCATACCGACATACACTACTGAGCTATACCAGCCGCTACCCCATCCATACCGGCATACACTACTGAGATATACCAGCCGCTACCCCATCCATGCCGACATACACTACTGAGCTATACCAGCCGCTACCCCATCCATGCCGACATACACTACTGAGATATACCAGCAACTACCCCATCCATGCCGACATACACTACTGAGATATACCAGCCGCTATCCCATCCATACCTACATACACTCCTGAGCTACTCCATCCGTACCGACGTACACTACTGAGATATACCAGCCACTACCCCATCCATACCGACATACACTACTGAGATATACCAGACGCTATCCATCCATACCGACATACACTACTGAGCTATACCAGCCGCTACCCCATCCATACCGACATACACTACTGAGCTATACCAGCCGCTACCCCATCCATACCGACATACACTACTGAGATATACCAGCCGCTACCCCATCCATACCTACATACACTACTGAGCTACTCCATCCATACCGACATACACTACTGAGATATACCAGCCACTACCCCATCCATACCGACATACACTACTGAGATATACCAGCCGCTACCCATCCATACCGACATACACTACTGAGCTATACCAGCCGCTACCCATCCATACCGACATACACTACTGAGCTATACCAGCCGCTACCCATCCATACCGACATACACTACTGAGATATACCAGCCGCTACCCCATCCATACCGACATACACTACTGAGCTATACCAGCCGCTACCCCATCCATGCCGACATACACTACTGAGCTATACCAGCCGCTACCCCATCCATACCGACATACACTACTGAGATATACCAGCCGCTACCCCATCCATGCCGACATACACTACTGAGCTATACCAGCCACTACCCCATCCATACCGACATACACTACTGAGATATACCAGCCGTTATCCATCCATACCGACATACACTACTGAGATATACCAGCCACTACCCCATCCATACCGACATACACTACTGAGATATACCAGCCGTTATCCATCCATACCGACATACACTACTGAGCTATACCAGCCACTACCCTATCCATGCCGACATACACTACTGAGCTATACCAGCCGCTATCCATCCATACCGACATACACTACTGAGCTATACCAGCCGCTAACCAATCCATACCGACATACACTACTGAGATATACCAGCCGCTACCCCATCCATGCCGACATACACTACTGAGCTATACCAGCCGCTACCCCATCCATGCCGACATACACTACTGAGCTATACCAGCCACTACCCTATCCATGCCGACATACACTACTGAGCTATACCAGCCGCTATCCATCCATACCGACATACACTACTGAGCTATACCAGCCGCTACTCCATCCATACCGACATACACTACTGAGCTATACCAGCCGCTATCCATCCATACCGACATACACTACTGAGCTATACCAGCCGCTACCACATCCATGCCGACATACACTACTGAGCTATACCAGCCGTTATCCATCCATACCGGCATACACTACTGAGATATACCAGCCGCTACCCCATCCATGCAGACATACACTACTGAGATATACCAGCCGCTATCCATCCATACCGACATACACTACTGAGCTATACCAGCCGCCACCCCATCCATACCGACATACACTACTGAGATATACCAGCCGTTATCCATCCATACAGACATACACTACTGAGATATACCAGCAACTACCCCATCCATGCCGACATACACTACTGATATATACCAGCCGCTATCCCATCCATACCTACATACACTCCTGAGCTACTCCATCCATACCGACGTACACTACTGAGATATACCAGCCACTACCCCATCCATACCGACATACACTACTGAGATATACCAGCCGCTATCCATCCATACCGACATACACTACTGAGCTATACCAGCCGCAACCCCATCCATACCGGCATACACTACTGAGATATACCAGCCACTACCCCATCCATGCCGACATACACTACTGAGCTATACCAGCCGCTACCCCATCCATACCGACATACACTACTGAGATATACCAGCCGCTACCCCATCCATACCGACATACACTACTGAGCTATACCAGCCGCTACCCCATCCATACCGACATACACTACTGAGCTATACCAGCCGCTACCCCATCCATACCGACATACACTACTGAGATATACCAGCCGCTACCCCATCCATGCCGACATACACTACTGAGCTATACCAGCCACTACCCCATCCATACCGACATACACTACTGAGATATACCAGCCGTTATCCATCCATACCGACATACACTACTGAGATATACCAGCCACTACCCCATCCATACCGACATACACTACTGAGATATACCAGCCGTTATCCATCCATACCGACATACACTACTGAGCTATACCAGCCGTTATCCATCCATGCCGACATACACTACTGAGCTATACCAGCCGCTACCCCATCCATGCCTACATACACTACTGAGATATACCAGCCGTTATCCATCCACACCGACATACACTACTGAGATATACCAGCCGCTATCCATCCACACCGACATACACTACTGAGATATACCAGCCGCTATCCCATCCATACATACATACACTCCTGAGCTACTCCATCCATACCGACATACACTACTGAGATATACCAGCCACTACCCCATCCATACCGACATACACTACTGAGCTATACCAGCCGCTACCCCATCCATGCCGACATACACTACTGAGCTATACCAGCCGTTATCCATCCATACCGACATACACTACTGAGCTATACCAGCCGCTAACCCATCCATACCGACATACACTACTGAGATATACCAGCCGTTATCCCATCCATGCCGACATACACTACTGAGCTATACCAGCCGCTACCCCATCCATACCGGCATACACTACTGAGATATACCAGCCGCTACCCCATCCATGCCGACATACACTACTGAGCTATACCAGCCACTACCCCATCCATACCGACATACACTAATGAGATATTCCAGCCGTTATCCATCCATACCGACATACACTACTGAGATATACCAGCCACTACCCCATCCATACCGACATACACTACTGAGATATAACAGCCGTTATCCATCCATACCGACATACACTACTGAGCTATACCAGCCGTTATCCATCCATACCGACATACACTACTGAGAAATACCAGCCGCTACCCCATCCATGCCGACATACACTACTGAGATATACCAGCCACTACCCCATCCATACCGACATACACTACTGAGATATAACAGCCGTTATCCATCCATACCGACATACACTACTGAGCTATACCAGCCGCTATCCATCCATACCGACATACACTACTGAGAAATACCAGCCGCTACCCCATCCATACCGACATACACTACTGAGCTATACCAGCCGCTATCCATCCATGCCGACATACACTACTGAGCTATACCAGCCGCTACCACATCCATGCCGACATACACTACTGAGCTATACCAGCCGTTATCCATCCACACCGACATACACTACTGAGATATACCAGCCGCTACCCCATCCATACCGACATACACTACTGAGCTATACCAGCCGTTATCCATCCATACCGACATACACTACTGAGATATACCAGCCGCAACCCCATCTATACCGACATACACTACTGAGATATACCAGCCGCCACCCCATCCATGCCAACATACACTACTGAGATATACCAGCCGCTATCCATCCATACCGACATACACTACTGAGCTATACCAGCCGCTACCCCAGCCATGCCGACATACATTACTGAGCTATATCAGCCGCTACCCCATCTATACCGACATACACTACTGAGCTATACCAGCCGCTATCCATCCATACCGACAAACACTTCTGAGCTATACCAGCCGCTACCACATCCATGCCGACATACACTACTGAGCTATACCAGCCGTTATCCATCCATACCGGCATACACCTCCATATGTATGTTAGTTCGGGGCGACACCTCCATATGTATGTTAGTTCGGGGCGACACCTCCATATGTATGTTAGTTCGGGGCGATGGCTCCATATGTATGTTAGTTCGGGGCGACACCTCCATATGTATGTTAGTTCGGGGCGACACCTCCATATGTATGTTAGTTCGGGGCGATGGCTCCATATGTATGTTAGTTCGGGGCGACACCTCCATATGTATGTTAGTTCGGGGCGACACCTCCATATGTATGTTAGTTCGGGGCGACCCTCCATATGTATGTTAGTTCGGGGCGACACCTCCATATGTATGTTAGTTCGGGGCGACACTCCATATGTATGTTAGTTCGGGGCGACACCTCCATATGTATGTTAGTTCGGGGCGACACCTCCATATGTATGTTAGTTCGGGGCGACACCTCCATATGTATGTTAGTTCGGGGCGACACCCATGTATGTTAGTTCGGGGCGACACCTCCATATGTATGTTAGTTCGGGGCGACACCTCCATATGTATGTTAGTTCGGGGCGACACCTCCATATGTATGTTAGTTCGGGGCGACACCTCCATATGTGTTAGTTCGGGCGACACCTCCATATGTATGTTAGTTCGGGGCGACACCTCCATATGTATGTTAGTTCGGGGCGACACCTCCATATGTATGTTAGTTCGGGGCGACACCTCCATATGTATGTTAGTTCGGGGCGATGCCTCCATATGTATGTTAGTTCGGGGCGACACCTCCATATGTATGTTAGTTCGGGGCGATGGCTCCATATGTATGTTAGTTCGGGGCGACACCTCCATATGTATGTTAGTTCGGGGCGACACCTCCATATGTATGTTAGTTCGGGGCGACACCTCCATATGTATGTTAGTTCGGGGCGACACCTCCATATGTATGTTAGTTCGGGGCGAACCTCCATATGTATGTTAGTTCGGGGCGACACCTCCATATGTATGTTAGTTCGGGGCGACACCTCCATATGTATGTTAGTTCGGGGCGACACCTCCATATGTATGTTAGTTCGGGGCGACACCTCCATATGTATGTTAGTTCGGGGCGACACCTCCTATGTATGTTAGTTCGGGGCGATGCCTCAAGAGGTGTTTTTGTCTTTTTGTTGGGGGGGGGGGTAGTGTAAAATACAGAATGCTCTCAAATACTAGAACCATCCTTGGTTAGTTACATACCCGGTCTATAGCCGCGATACATGAGAACTCGGTCTATAGTCTTATTTGAAAGACTGTTAATTTGATCAGACGGGAGATCGAATCTGTTATCCCTGGATTCGCTGTCCAATGTGCTAACAACTGGATCACTGACCTGTCTGTTAGACAAAAGTGTTCACTTCCGCATGCATTTGAACATAGCAAAGTATACAAGTATACAGTACGATGCAATTGGATCAAGCCACGTGACTCATGACTCTGAGTGCCACGTGACTGGACATGTCGACCTTCCGTAACCGCATCGTGAAGGCAGTGATCCCGGATGTTGAAATTGCTGTTTAGTATAACATGTCCTAGATATACATGTTCCTGACAACGCGATGTAGAGAAATTATATACACATCTTCTGCAACATAAACCACTGCATGTGCTTTCTATTCAACTATACAACTTCATGTCTCATATTGGGTTACAATAATATAATTATGGTAAGTATCTGATGGCGGATAATAATAACGAATTAATGAAATTGTACTGTCAAATTCCCGGATATATCGCATGTCAAGTTGTACTTCACAGATCCTGGATATATCGCATGTCAAGTTGTACTTGCCAGATCCCGGATATATCGCATGTCAAGACAGATCACGGATATATCTCAGTATCAAACGATATACACTTAGATTAAACATATTTTATTCAGAAAATAACATATAAATAATATAAGATATACACTTACTACTGTTTTATACGCATCCTATGAACTATGCTATACTACTTGTATATATCTACCCCATCCATACCGATATACTCTACTGAGATATACCATCCGTTACCCCATCCATGTCGACATACACTACTGAGATATACCATCCATACCGACATACACTACTGAGCTACTCCATCCATACCGACATACACTACTGATATATACCAGCCGCTACCCCATCCATACCGACATACACTACTGAGCTATACCAGCCGCTATCCATCCATGCCGACATACACTACTGAGCTATACCAGCGGTTATCCATCCATACCGACATACACTACTGAGATATACCAGCCGTTATCCATCCATACCGACATACACTACTGAGATATACTAGCCGTTATCCATCCATACCGACATACACTACTGAGATACACCAGCCGTTATCCATCCATACCGACATACACTACTGAGATATACCAGCAACTACCCCATCCATACCGACATACACTACTGAGCTACTCCATCCATACCGACATACACTACTGAGCTACTCCATCCATACCGACATACACTACTGAGCTATACCAGCCGTTATCCATCCATACCGACATACACTACTGAGCTATACCAGCCGCCACCCCATCCATACCGAAATACACTACTGAGATATACCAGCCACTACCCCATCCATGCCGACATACACTACTGAGCTATACCAGCCGTTATCCATCCATACCGACATAGACTACTGAGCTATACCAGCCGCCACCCCATCCATACCGACATACACTACTGAGCTATACCAGCCGTTATCCATCCATACCGACATACACTACTGAGCTATACCAGCCACTATCCCATCCATACCGACATACACTACTGAGCTATACCCGCCGTTATCCATCCATACCGACATACAGTACTGAGATATACCCACCGCTACACCATCCATACCGACATACACTACTGAGCTATACACGCCGCTACACCATCCATACCGACATACACTATTGAGCTATACCAGCCGTTATCCATCTATACCGACATACACTACTGAGCTATACCAGCCACTACCCCATCCATGCCGACATACACTACTGAGCTATACCAACCGTTATCCATCCATACCGACATACACTACTGAGCTATACCAGCCGTTATCCCATCCATACCTACATACACTACTGAGCTATACCAGCCACTATCCCATCCATACCGACATACACTACTGAGCTATACCCGCCGCTACACCATCCATACCGACATACACTACTGAGCTATACCCGCCGCTACACCATCCATACCGACATACACTACTGAGCTATACCAGCCGTTATCCATCCATACCGACATACACTACTGAGCTATACCAGCCACTACCCCATCCATGCCAACATACACTACTGAGCTATGCCAGCCGTTATCCATCCATACCGACATACACTACTGAGCTATACCAGCCACTATCCCATCCATACCGACATACACTACTGAGCTATGCCAGCCGTTATCCATCCATACCGTCATACACTACTGAGCTATACCAGCCACTATCCCATCCATACTGACATACACTACTGAACTATACCAGCCGTTACCCATCCATGCCGACATACACTACTGAGATATACCAGCCACTACCCCATCCATACCTACATACACTACTGAGATATACCAGCCACTACCCCATCCATGCCGACGTACACTACTGAGCTATACCAGCCGTTATCCATCCATGCCGACATACACTACTGAGCTATACCAGCCGCTACCCCATCCATGCCGACATACACTACTGAGCTATACCAGCCGTTATCCATCCATACCGACATACACTACTGAGATATACCAGCCGTTATCCATCCATACCGACATACACTACTGAGATATACCAGCCGCTATCCATCCATACCGACATACACTACTGAGCTATACCAGCCGTTATCCATCCATACCGACATACACTACTGAGCTATACCAGCCGCTACCCCATCCATACCGACATACACTACTGAGCTATACCAGCCGCTACTCCATCCATACCGACATACACTACTGAGCTATACCAACCACTACCCTATCCATGCCGACATACACTACTGAGCTATACCAGCCGCTATCCATCCATACCGACATAAACTACTGAGCTATACCAGCCGCTACCCCATCCATACCGACATACACTACTGAGCTATACCAGCAACTACCCCATCCATGACGACATACACTACTGAGATATACCAGCCGCAACCCCATCCATGCCGACATACACTACTGAGATATACCAGCCGTTATCCATCCATACCTACATACACTACTGAGATATACCAGCCGCTACCCCATCCATACCGACATACACTACTGAGCTATAACAGCCACTACCCCATCCATACCGACATACACTACTGAGATATACCAGCCGCTACTCCATCCATACCGACATACACTACTGAGTTATACCAGTCGTTATAAATCCATACCGACATACACTACTGAGCTATACCAGCCACTACCATCCATACCGACATACACTACTGAGATATACCAGCCGCTACTCCATCCATACCGACATACACTACTGAGCTATACCAGCCGTTATCCATCCATACCGACATACACTACTGAGATATACCAGCCGCTACCCCATCCATACCGACATACACTACTGAGCTATACCAGCCGTTATCCATCCATACCGACATACACTACTGAGCTATACCAGCCGTTATCCATCCATACCGACATACACTACTGAGCTATACCAGCCGCTACCCCATCCATACCGACATACACTACTGAGCTATACCAGCCGCTATCCCATCCATGCCGACATACACTACTGAGATATACCAGCCGCTACCCCATCCATACCGACATACACTACTGAGATATACCAGCCGCTATCCATCCATACCGACATACACTACTGAGATATACCAGCCACTACCCCATCCATACCGACATACACTACTGAGATATACCAGCCGCTACCCCATCCATACCGACATACACTACTGAGATATACCAGCCGCTACCCCATCCATACCGACATACACTACTGAGATATACCAGCCGCTATCCATCCATACCGACATACACTACTGATATATACCAGCCACTACCCATCCATACCGACATACACTACTGAGATATACCAGCCGCTATCCATCCATACCGACATACACTACTGAGATATACCAGCCGCTATCCATCCATACCGACATACACTACTGATATATACCAGCCGCTACCCCATCCATACCGACATACACTACTGAGATATACCAGCCGCTATCCATCCATACCGACATACACTACTGATATATACTAGCCACTACCCTATCCATACCGACATACACTACTGAGATATACCAGCCGCTATCCATCCATACCGACATACACTACTGAGATATACCAGCCGCTATCCATCCATACCGACATACACTACTGAGATATACCAGCCGCTACCCCATCCATACCGACATACACTACTGAGATATACCAGCCGCTATCCATCCATACCGACATACACTACTGAGATATACCAGCCGCTACCCCATCCATACCGACATACACTACTGAGATATACCAGCCACTACCCCATCCATGCCGACATACACTACTGAGCTATACCAGCCGTTATCCATCCATACCGACATACACTACTGAGATATACCAGCCGCTACTCCATCCATACCGACATACACTACTGAGCTATACCAGCCGTTATCCATCCATACCGACATACACTACTGAGCTATACCAGCCGCTACCCCATCCATACCGACATACACTACTGAGCTATACCAGCCGCTACTCCATCCATACCGACATACACTACTGAGCTATACCAGCCACTACCCTATCCATGCCGACATACACTACTGAGCTATACCAGCCGCTATCCATCCATACCGACATACACTACTGAGCTATACCAGCCGCTACCCCATCCATACCGACATACACTACTGAGCTATACCAGCAACTACCCCATCCATGCCGACATACACTACTGAGATATACCAGCCGCAACCCCATCCATGCCGACATACACTACTGAGATATACCAGCCGTTATCCATCCATACCTACATACACTACTGAGATATACCAGCCGCTACCCCATCCATACCGACATACACTACTGAGCTATACCAGCCACTACCCCATCCATACCGACATACACTACTGAGATATACCAGCCGCTACACCATCCATACCGACATACACTACTGAGTTATACCAGTCGTTATAAATCCATACCGACATACACTACTGAGCTATACCAGCCACTAACCCATCCATACCGACATACACTACTGAGATATACCAGCCGCTACTCCATCCATACCGACATACACTACTGAGCTATACCAGCCGTTATCCATCCATACCGACATACACTACTGAGATATACCAGCCGCTACTCCATCCATACCGACATACACTACTGAGCTATACCAGCCGTTATCCATCCATACCGACATACACTACTGAGCTATACCAGCCGTTATCCATCCATACCGACATACACTACTGAGCTATACCAGCCGCTACCCCATCCATACCGACATACACTACTGAGCTATACCAGCCGCTATCCCATCCATGCCGACATACACTACTGAGATATACCAGCCGCTACCCCATCCATACCGACATACACTACTGAGATATACCAGCCGCTATCCATCCATACCGACATACACTACTGATATATACCAGCCACTACCCCATCCATACCGACATACACTACTGAGATATACCAGCCGCTACCCCATCCATACCGACATACACTACTGAGATATACCAGCCGCTACCCCATCCATACCGACATACACTACTGAGATATACCAGCCGCTACCCATCCATACCGACATACACTACTGAGATATACCAGCCGCTATCCATCCATACCGACATACACTACTGAGATATACCAGCCGCTATCCATCCATACCGACATACACTACTGATATATACCAGCCGCTACCCATCCATACCGACATACACTACTGAGATATACCAGCCGCTATCCATCCATACCGACATACACTACTGAGATATACCAGCCACTACCCCATCCATACCGACATACACTACTGAGATATACCAGCCGCTATCCATCCATACCGACATACACTACTGAGATATACCAGCCGCTATCCATCCATACCGACATACACTACTGATATATACCAGCCGCTACCCCATCCATACCGACATACACTACTGAGATATACCAGCCGCTATCCATCCATACCGACATACACTACTGATATATACCAGCCGCTACCCCATCCATACCGACATACACTACTGAGATATACCAGCCACTACCCCATCCATACCGACATACACTACTGAGCTATACCAGCCGCTACCCCATCCATACCGACATACACTACTGAGCTATACCAGCCGCTACCCCATCCATACCGACATACACTACTGAGCTATACCAGCCACTACCCCATCCATGCCGACATACACTACTGAGCTATACCAGCCGTTATCCATCCATACCGACATACACTACTGAGCTATACCAGCAACTACCCCATCCATGCCGACATACACTACTGAGATATACCAGCCGCTACCCCATCCATGCCGACATACACTACTGAGATATACTAGCCGTTATCCATCCATACCTACATACACTACTGAGATATACCAGCCGCTACCCCATCCATACCGACATAAACTACTGAGCTATACCAGCCGCTACCCCATCCATACCGACATACACTACTGAGCTATACCAGCAACTACCTCATCCATGACGACATACACTACTGAGATATACCAGCCGCAACCCCATCCATGCCGACATACACTACTGAGATATACCAGCCGTTATCCATCCATACCTACATACACTACTGAGATATACCAGCCGCTACCCCATCCATACCGACATACACTACTGAGCTATAACAGCCACTACCCCATCCATACCGACATACACTACTGAGATATACCAGCCGCTACTCCATCCATACCGACATACACTACTGAGTTATACCAGTCGTTATAAATCCATACCGACATACACTACTGAGCTATACCAGCAACTACCCCATCCATACCGACATACACTACTGAGCTATACCAGCCGCTACCCCATCCATACCGACATATACTACTGAGCTATACCAGCCACTGCCCCATCCATGCCGACATACTCTACTGAGCTATACCAGCCTTTATCCATCCATACCAACATACACTACTGAGATATACCAGCAACTACCCCATCCATGCCGACATACACTACTGAGATATACCAGCCGCTACCCCATCCATGCCGACATACACTACTGAGATATACTAGCCGTTATCCATCCATACCTACATACACTACTGAGATATACCAGCCGCTATCCCATCCATACCGACATAAACTACTGAGCTATACCAGCCGCTACCCCATCCATACCGACATACACTACTGAGCTATACCAGCCACTACCCCATCCATACCGACATACACTACTGAGATATACCAGCCGCTACTCCATCCATACCGACATACACTACTGAGTTATACCAGCCGTTATCCATCCATACCGACATACACTACTGAGCTATACCAGCCACTACCCCATCCATACCGACATACACTACTGAGATATACCAGCCGCTACTCCATCCATACCGACATACACTACTGAGCTATACCAGCCGTTATCCATCCATACCGACATACACTACTGAGATATACCAGCCGCTACCCCATCCATACCGACATACACTACTGAGCTATACCAGCCGTTATCCATCCATACCGACATACACTACTGAGCTATACCAGCCGTTATCCATCCATACCGACATACACTACTGAGCTATACCAGCCGCTACCCCATCCATACCGACATACACTACTGAGCTATACCAGCAACTACCCCATCCATGCCGACATACACTACTGAGATATACCAGCCGTTATCCATCCATACCGACATACACTACTGAGATATACCAGCCGCTACCCCATCCATACCGACATACACTACTGAGCTATACCAGCCACTACCCCATCCATACCGACATACACTACTGAGATATACCAGCCGCTACTCCATCCATACCGACATACACTACTGAGCTATACCAGCCACTACCCCATCCATACCGACATACACTACTGAGCTATACCAGCCGCTACCCCATCCATACCGACATACACTACTGAGCTATACCAGCCACTACCCCATCCATGCCGACATACACTACTGAGCTATACCAGCCGCTACCCCATCCATACCGACATACACTACTGAGCTATACCAGCCACTACCCCATCCATGCCGACATACACTACTGAGCTATACCAGCCGTTATCCATCCATACCGACATACACTACTGAGATATACCAGCAACTACCCCATCCATGCCGACATACACTACTGAGATATACCAGCCGCTACCCCATCCATGCCGACATACACTACTGAGATATACCAGCCGTTATCCATCCATACCTACATACACTACTGAGATATACCAGCCGCTACCCCATCCATACCGACATACACTACTGAGCTATACCAGCCACTACCCCATCCATGCCGACATACACTACTGAGATATACCAGCCGTTATCCATCCATACCTACATACACTACTGAGATATACCAGCCGCTACCCCATCCATACCGACATACACTACTGAGCTATACCAGCCACTACCCCATCCATACCGACATACACTACTGAGATATACCAGCCGCTACTCCATCCATACCGACATACACTACTGAGTTATACCAGCCGTTATAAATCCATACCGACATACACTACTGAGCTATACCAGCCACTACCCCATCCATACCGACATACACTACTGAGATATACCAGCCGCTACTACAACCATACCGACATACACTACTGAGCTATACCAGCCGTTATCCATCCATACCGACATACACTACTGAGATATACCAGCCGCTACTCCATCCATACCGACATACACTACTGAGCTATACCAGCCGTTATCCATCCATACCGACATACATTACTGAGCTATACCAGCCGTTATCCATCCATACCGACATAAACTACTGAGCTATACCAGCCGCTACCCCATCCATACCGACATACACTACTGAGCTATATCAGCAACTACCCCATCCATGCCGACATACACTACTGAGATATACTAGCCGTTATCCATCCATACCTACATACACAACTGAGATTATACACTACTGATATATACCAGCCGCTATCCATCGAAACCGACATACACTACTGAGCTATGCCAGCCGTTATCAATCCATACCGACATACACTACTGAGCTATACCAGCCGCTATCCATCCATGCCGGCATACACTACTGAGCTATACCAGCCGCTACCCCATCCATGCCGACATACACTACTGAGATATTTTAGCCGCTACCCCATCTATACCGACATACACTACTGAGATATACCAGCCACTACCCCATCCATGCCGACATACACTACTGAGCTATACCAGCCTTTATCCATCCATACCGACATACACTACTGAGATATACCAGCAACTACCCCATCCATGCCGACATACACTACTGAGATATACCAGCCGCTACCCCATCCATGCCGACATACACTACTGAGATATACTAGCCGTTATCCATCCATACCTATATACACTACTGAGATATACCAGCCGCTACCCCATCCATACCGACATAAACTACTGAGCTATACCAGCCGCTACCCCATCCATACCGACATACACTACTGAGCTATACCAGCAACTACCCCATCCATGCCGACATACACTACTGAGATATACCAGCCGTATCCATCCATACCGACATACACTACTGAGATATACCAGCCGCTACCCCATCCATACCGACATACACTACTGAGCTATACCAGCCCTACCCCATCCATACCGACATACACTACTGAGATATACCAGCCGCTACTCCATCCATACCGACATACACTACTGAGTTATACCAGCCGTTATAAATCCATACCGACATACACTACTGAGCTATACCAGCAACTACCCCATCCATGCCGACATACACTACTGAGATATACCAGCCGTTATCCATCCATACCTACATACACTACTGAGATATACCAGCCGCTACCCCATCCATACCGACATACACTACTGAGCTATACCAGCCACTACCCCATCCATACCGACATACACTACTGAGCTATACCAGCCGTTATCCATCCATACCGACATACACTACTGAGCTATACCAGCCGTTATCCATCCATACCGACATACACTACTGAGCTATACCAGCCGCTACCCCATCCATACCGACATACACTACTGAGCTATACCAGCAACTACCCCATCCATGCCGACATACACTACTGAGATATACTAGCCGTTATCCATCCATACCTACATACAATACTGAGATATACCAGCAGCTACCCCATCCATACCGACATACACTACTGAGCTATACCAGCCACTACCCCATCCATACCGACATACACTACTGAGATATACCAGCCGCTACTCCATCCATACCCACATACACTACTGAGCTATACCAGCCATTATCCATCCATACCGACATACACTACTGAGCTATACCAGCCGCTACTCCATCCATACCGACATACACTACTGAGCTATACCAGCCACTACCCCATCCATACCGACATACACTACTGAGCTATACCAGCCGTTATCCATCCATACCGACATACACTACTGAGCTATACCAGCCGCTACCCCATCCATACCGACATACACTACTGAGCTATACCAGCCGCTACTCCATCCATACCGACATACACTACTGAGCTATACCAGCCACTACCCATCCATACCGACATACACTACTGAGCTATACCAGCCGTTATCCATCCATACCGACATACACTACTGAGATATACCAGCCGCTATCCATCCATACCGACATACACTACTGAGATATACCAGCCGTATCCATCCATACCGACATACACTACTGAGCTATACCAGCCGCTATCATCCATACCGACATACACTACTGAGCTATACCAGCCGCTACCCCATCCATACCGACATACACTACTGAGATATACCAGCCGCTACCCCATCCATACCGACATACACTACTGAGATATACCAGCCGCTATCCATCCATACCGACATACACTACTGAGATATACCAGCCGCTACCCCATCCATGCCGACATACACTACTGAGATATACCAGCCGCTATCCATCCATACCGACATACACTACTGAGCTATACCAGCCGCTACCCCATCCATGCCGACATACACTACTGAGCTATACCAGCCGTTATCCATCCATACCGGCATACACTACTGAGATATACCAGCCACTACCCCATCCATGCCTACATACACTACTGAGCTATACCAGCCACTACCCCATCCATACCGACATACACTACTGAGCTATACCAGCCGCTACCCCATCCATACCGACATACACTACTGAGCTATACCAGCCACTACCCCATCCATACCGACATACACTACTGAGATATACCAGCCACTACCCCATCCATACCGACATACACTACTGAGCTATACCAGCCGCTACCCCATCCATACCTACATACACTACTGAGCTATACCAGCCACTACCCCATCCATACCGACATACACTACTGAGATATACCAGCCGCTACCCCATCCATACCGACATACACTACTGAGATATACCAGCCGCTACCCCATCCATACCGACATACACTACTGAGATATACCAGCCGCTATCCATCCATACCGACATACACTACTGAGCTATACCAGCCGCTACCCCATCCATACCGACATACACTACTGAGATATACCAGCCGCTACCCCATCCATACCGACATACACTACTGAGCTATACCAGCCGCTACCCCATCCATACCGACATACACTACTGAGATATACCAGCCGCTACCCCATCCATACCGACATACACTACTGAGCTATACCAGCCGCTACCCCATCCATGCCGACATACACTACTGAGCTATACCAGCCGCTACCCCATCCATACCGACATACACTACTGAGATATACCAGCCGCTATCCCATCCATGCCGACATACACTACTGAGCTATACCAGCCACTACTCCATCCATACCGACATACACTACTGAGATATACCAGCCGTTATCCATCCATACCGACATACACTACTGAGATATACCAGCCACTACTCCATCCATACCGACATACACTACTGAGATATACCAGCCGTTATCCATCCATACCGACATACACTACTGAGCTATACCAGCCGTTATCCATCCATGCTTACATACACTACTGAGCTATACCAGCCGCTACCCCATCCATGCCTACATACACTACTGAGATATACCAGCCGCTATCCATCCACACCGACATACACTACTGAGATATACCAGCCGCTACTCCATCCATACCGACATACACTACTGAGCTATACCAGCCACTACCCCATCCATGCCGACATACACTACTGAGATATACCAGCCGTTATCCATACATACCGACATACACTACTGAGCTATACCAGCCGTTATCCATCCATACCGACATACACTACTGAGCTATACCAGCCGCTAACCCATCTTTACCGACATACACTACTGAGATATACCAGCCGTTATCCATCCATACCAACATACACTACTGAGCTATACCAGCCGCTACCCCATCCATGCCGACATACACTACTGAGCTATACCAACCACTACCCCATCCATGCCGACATACACTACTGAGCTATACCAGCCGCTATCCATCCATACCTACATACACTACTGAGATATACCAGCCGCTACCCCATCTATACCGACATACACTAATGAGATATACCAGCCGCTACCCCATCCATACATACATACACTACTGAGCTATACCAGCGGTTATCCATCCATACCGACATACACTACTGAGATATACCAGCCGTTATCTATCCATACCGACATACACTACTGAGATATACCAGCCACTACCCCATCTATACCGACATACACTACTGAGATATACCAGCCGTTATACATCCATACCGACATACACTACTGAGATATACCAGCCGTTATCCATCCATACTGACATACACTACTGAGATATACCAGCCACTACCCCATCCATACCGACATACACTACTGAGCTCTACCAGCCGCCTACCCCATCCATACCGACATACACTACTGAGCTATACCAGCCGCTACCCCATCCATACCGACATACACTACTGAGCTATACCAGCCACTACCCCATCCATACCGACATACACTACTGAGCTATACCAGCCACTACCCCATCCATACCGACATACACTACTGAGCTATACCAGCCGCTACCCCATCCATCCACATACACTACTGAGATATACCAGCCGCTATCCATCCATACCGACATACACTACTGAGATATACCAGCCGTTATACATCCATACCGACATACACTACTGAGATATACCAGCCGCTACTCCATCCATACCGACATACACTACTGAGATATACCAGCCGTTATCCATCCATACCGACATACACTACTGAGATATACCAGCCGTTATCCATCCATACCGACATACACTACTGAGATATACCAGCCGCTACCCCATCCATACCGACATACACTACTGAGATATACCAGCCGTTATCCATCCATACCGACATACACTACTGAGCTATACCAGCCGCTACCCCATCCATACCGACATACACTACTGAGATATACCAGCCGCTACCCCATCCATGCCGACATACACTACTGAGCTATACCAGCCGCTACCCCATCCATACCGACATACACTACTGAGATATACCAGCCGTACCCCATCCATACGACATACACTACTGAGATATACCAGCCGCTACCCCATCCATACCGACATACACTACTGAGATATACCAGCCGCTACCCATCCATACCGACATACACTACTGAGCTATACCAGCCGCTACCCCATCCATACCGACATACACTACTGAGATATACCAGCCGCTACCCATCCATACCGACATACACTACTGAGCTATACCAGCCGCTACCCCATCCATACCGACATACACTACTGAGATATACCAGCCGCTACCCCATCCATACCGACATACACTACTGAGATATACCAGCCGCTACCCCATCCATACCGACATACACTACTGAGCTATACCAGCCGCTACCCCATCCATACCGACATACACTACTGAGATATACCAGCCGTTATCCATCCATACCGACATACACTACTGAGATATACCAGCCACTACCCCATCCATACCGACATACACTACTGAGATATACCAGCCGTTATCCATCCATACCGACATACACTACTGAGCTATACCAGCCGCTATCCATCCATACCGACATACACTACTGAGCTATACCAGCCGCTACCCCATCCATACCGACATACACTACTGAGATATACCAGCCGCTACCCCATCCATACCGACATACACTACTGAGATATACCAGCCGTTATCCATCCATACCGACATACACTACTGAGCTATACCAGCCGCTATCCATCCATACCGACATACACTACTGAGCTATACCAGCCGCTACCCCATCCATACCGACATACACTACTGAGCTATACCAGCCGCTACCCATCCATACCGACATACACTACTGAGCTATACCAGCCGCTACCCCATCCATGCCGACATACACTACTGAGCTATACCAGCCGCTACCCATCCATACCGACATACACTACTGAGATATACCAGCCGCTACCCCATCCATACCGACATACACTACTGAGCTATACCAGCCGTTATCCATCCATACCGACATACACTACTGAGATATACCAGCCGCTACCCCATCCATACCGACATACACTACTGAGATATACCAGCCGTACCCATCCATACCGACATACACTACTGAGATATACCAGCCGCTACCCCATCCATACCGACATACACTACTGAGCTATACCAGCCGCTACCCCATCCATACCGACATACACTACTGAGATATACCAGCCGCTACCCATCCATACCGACATACACTACTGAGCTATACCAGCCGTACCCCATCCATACCGACATACACTACTGAGATATACCAGCCGCTACCCCATCCATACCGACATACACTACTGAGCTATACCAGCCGCTATCCATCCATACCGACATACACTACTGAGATATACCAGCCGTATCCATCCATACCGACATACACTACTGAGATATACCAGCCGCTACCCCATCCATACCGACATACACTACTGAGCTATACCAGCCGCTATCCATCCATACCGACATACACTACTGAGCTATACCAGCCGCTACCCCATCCATACCGACATACACTACTGAGATATACCAGCCGCTACCCCATCCATACCGACATACACTACTGAGATATACCAGCCGCTA
>JABXNX010001930.1:0-10963 GCA_014843695.1 Archivesica marissinica | reverse complement strand
ATCCATTTAGTACTGCACAAGCCTGACCATCAACATCCGCTGTTGCCAAGCCTGAACCTCAACTTCCGCTGTTGCTATCCAGTTAGTATTGCACGAGCCTGAATCTCAACTTCCGCTGTTGCTATACATTTAGTATTGCATAAGCCTGAACCTCAACTTCCGCTTTTGCTATCCATTTAGTACTGCACAAGCCTGAACCTCAACTTCCGCTGTTGCTATCCATTTAGTAATGCACAAGCCTGAATCTCAACTTCCGCTGTTGCTATCCATTTAGTACTGCACAAGCTGAATCTCAACTTCCGCTGTTGATATCCAGTTAGTACTGCACAAGCCTGAACATCAATTTCCGCTGTTGCTATCCATTTAGTACTGCACAAGCCTGAATCTCAACTTGCGCTGTTGCTATGCAGTTAGTACGTGCCAAGCCTGAACCTCAACTTCCGCTGTTGCTATCCATTTAGTACTGCACAGCCTGAACCTCAACTTCCGCTTTGCTATCCTTTAGTACTGCACAAGCCTGAACCCAACTTCCGCTGTTGCTATCCAGTTAGTACTGCACAAGGCCTGAATCTCACCTTCCGCTGTTGCTATCCATTTAACTGCACAAGCCTGAACCTCAACTTCCGCTGTTGCTTATCCAGTTATACTCCAGTCGCCTGATCTCAACTTCGCTGTTTGCTATCCATTTAGTAAGCACAAGCCTGAACCTCAACTTCCGCTGTTGCTATCCATTTAGTACTGCACAATCCTGACACCAACAAAAAAGCCCCTCCTTCCGCTGTTGCTATCCCAGTTAGTACTGCACAAGCCTGAATCTCAACTTCCGCTGTTGCTATCCAGTTAGTACTGCACAAGCCTGAACCTCAACTTCCGCTGTTGCTATCCATTTAGTACTGCACAAGCCTGAACCTCAACTTCCGCTGTTGCTATCGATTTAGTATTGCACAAGCCTGAACCTCAACTTCCGCTGTTGCTATCCATTTAGTACTGCACAAGCCTGAACCTCAACTTCTGCTGTTGCTATCCATTTAGTACTGCACAAGCCTGAACCTCAACTTCCGCTGTTGCTATCCAGTTAGTACTGCACAAGCCTGAACCTCAACTTCCGCTGTTGCTATCCATTTAGTACTGCACAAGCCTGAACCTCAACTTCCGCTGTTGCTATCCAGTTAGTACTGCACAAGCCTGAACCTCAACTTCCGCTGTTGCTATCCAGTTAGTACTGCACAAGCCTGAACCTCAACTTCCGCTGTTGCTATCCATTTAGTACTGCACAAGCCTGAACCTCAACTTCCGCTGTTGCTATCCAGTTAGTTCTGCACAAGGCTGAATCTCACTTCCGCTGTTGCTATCTATTAGTACTGGCACAGCCTGGAACCTCAACTTCCGTGTTGCTACCATTAGTTAGTTGTACGCACAAGCCTGAACCTCACTTCCGCTGTTGCTACCTTAGTAATGCACAAGCCTGAACATCAACTTCCGCTGTTGCTATCCAGTTAGTACTGCACAGCCTGAACCTCAACTTCCGCTGTTGCTAACCGTTGTACTGCACAAGCCTCAACCTCAACTTCTGTCAGCAGTTGATATCCAGTTAGTACTGCACAAGCCTGAACCTCAACTTCCGCTGTTGCTATCCATTTAGTACTGCACAAGCCTGAACATCAACTTCCGTCCGCTGTTGCAAGCAATCCATTTAGTACTGCACAAGCCTGAACCTCATCTTCCGCTGTTGCTATCCATTTAGTACTGCACAAGCCTGAACCTCAACTTCCGCGATTGCTATCCATTTAGTACTGCACAAGCCTGAACCTCAACTTCCGCTGTTGCTATCCAGTTAGTACTGCACAAGCCTGAACCTCAACTTCCGCTGTTGCTATCCATTTAGTACTGCACAAGCCTGAACCTCAACTTCCGCTGTTGCTATCCATTTAGTATTGCACAAGCCTGAACCTCAACTTCCGCTGTGGCTATCCATTTAGTACTGCACAAGCCTGAACCTCAACTTCCGCTGTTGCTATCCATTTAGTACTGCACAAGCCTGAACCTCAACTTCCGCTGTTGCTATCCAGTTAGTACTGCACAAGCCTGAACCTCAAGTTCCGTCCGCTGTTGCTATCCATTTAGTACTGCACACGCCTGAACCTCAACTTCCGCTGTTGCTATCCATTTAGTACTGCACAAGTCTGAACCTCAACTTCCGCTGTTGCTATCCATTTAGTACTGCACAAGCCTGAACCTCAACTTCCGCTGTTGCTATCCATTTAGTACTGCATAAGTCTGAACCTCAACTTCCGCTGTTGCTATTCAGTTAGTACTGCACAAGCCTGAATCTCAACTTCCGCTGTTGCTATCCAGTTAATACTGCACAAGCCTGAACCTCAACTTCCGCTGTTGCTATCCAGTTAGTACTACACAAGCCTGAACCTCAACTGCCGCTGTTGCTATCCATTTAGTACTGCAAAAGCCTGAACCTCAACTTCCGCTGTTGCTATCCAGTTAGTACTGCACAAGCCTGAACCTCAACTGCCGCTGTTGCTATACATTTAGTACTGCATAAGCCTGAACCTCAACTTCCGCTGTTGCTATACAGTTAGTACTGCACAAGCCTGAACCTCAACTTCCGCTGTTGCTATCCATTTAGTAATGCACAAGCCTGAATCTCAACTTCCGCTGTTGCTATCCAGTTAGTACTGCACAAGCCTGAATCTCAACTTCCGCTGTTGCTATCCAGTTAGTACTGCACAAGCCTGAACCTCAACTTCCGCTGTTGCTATCCAGTTAGTACTGCACAAGCCTGAATCTCAACTTGCGCTGTTGCTATCCAGTTAATACTGCACAAGCCTGAACCTCAACTTCCGCTGTTCTATCCATTTAGTACTGCACTAGCCTGAACCTCAACTTCCGCTGTTGCTATCTATTTAGTATTGTACAAACCTGATCCTCAACTTCCGCTGTTGCTATCCAGTTAGTATCGCACAAGCCTGAATCTCAACTTCCGCTGTTGCTATCCAGTTAGTACTGCACAAGCCTGAACCTCAACTTCCGCTGTTGCTATCCATTTAGTACTGCACAAGCCTGAACCTCAACTTCCGCTGTTGCTATCGATTTAGTATTGCCCAAGCCTGAACCTCAACTTCCGCTGTTGCTATCCATTTAGTACTGCACAAGCCTGAACCTCAACTTCTGCTGTTGCTATCCATTTAGTAATGCACAAGCCTGAACCTCAACTTCCGCTGTTGCTATCCATTTAGTACTGCACAAGCCTGAGCCTCAACATCCGCTGTTGCTATCCAGTTAGTACTGCACAAGCCTGATCCTCAAATTCCGTCCGCTGTTGCTATCCATTTAGTACTGCACAAGCCTGAACCTCAACTTCCGCTGTTGCTATCCATTTAGTACTGCACAAGCCTGAACCTCATCTTCCGCGATTGCTATCCATTTAGTACTGCACAAGCCTGAACCTCAACTTCCGCTGTTGCTATCCAGTTAGTACTGCACAAGCCTGAATCTCAACTTCCGCTGTTGCTATCCAGTTAGTACTGCACAAGCCTGAACCTCACTTCCGCTGTTGCTATCCAGTTAGTACTGCACAAGCCTGAATCTCAACTTCCGCTGTTGCTATCCAGTTAGTACGGCACAAGCCTGAACCTCAACTTCCGCTGTTGCTATCCATTTAGTAATGCACAAGCCTGAACATCAACTTCCGCTGTTGCTATCCAGTTAGTACTGCACAAGCCTGAACCTCAACTTCCGCTGTTGCTATCCAGTTAGTACTGCACAAGCCTCAACCTCAACTTCTGTCAGCAGTTGATATCCATTTAGTACTGCACAAGCCTCAACCTCAACTTCCGCTGTTGCTATCCATTTAGTACTGCACAAGCCTGAACATCAACTTCCGTCCGCTGTTGCAAGCAATCCATTTAGTACTGCACAAGCCTGAACCTCATCTTCCGCTGTTGCTATCCATTTAGTACTGCACAAGCCTGAACCTCAACTTCCGCGATTGCTATCCATTTGGTTTAAACATATTTATTCGATAATAATGTACATTACATATACATTGTATACAAAACGAAAATGGATTAAATCGAAGCTTAAAGCTTATTGAGATTTTCTCCATTGCATATATAATGTTGTGCACAAATGGCGATTAAGAGGTAAACATATAATGTAGTAATACCAAAATATATAATAAGTAGTTGAAAATATAGCTTGTTATCAGGTGAAAAGCTAACAGTAAACGGGAGGTTGGGGAGGGTGGGTAGAAAGCGATGAACCATACGTAAGCACACTGTTTGAAGTGAATCACTCTGCTAGTGCGTCAGTCTCTGTTCACAGAATACTAAAAACGTTTAGACTTTTCTATGAATTTGTGGACAGCTAAGACTATTATTTCATTATGTTCAGATGGCAAAGAAATATCACCAAATAGGATCACATTTAGGGTTATATGACAGAGGTGAGAAATAGTGTTAACTAGTTCAGGGCGTATATTGTAGTACTTGTGACATTCAAAGAAATAATGGTAAGTTGACTCGATTTGACCGCATGTGCATAGTGGTGAATCAATTATGTTTTTGGAGAAGAGATCATGTTTTAAATAACTACAATTTGTTCTCAATCGAGCAAGTAGTATCTGGTTCTTACGTATACCAGAAAAGTAGAATTCGGGAATAGGACAAGAGTCGCTTTTAAGTTGCATCTTGAACGATGAAAGAGATGGTGCATGCTTGATTAATGGTGGTAAATCATTAAACGCTCTAACTACTGAAGGTAAAAAGGAGTTTTCATATAAATTGGTTCTAGAGCGTGGAACTTGAAGTTGATCTCCATTTCTCAAATGATATCTACTAGTATCGACGTCAGGTGGACACAGAGCAGAGAGATAGTTTGGAGTGAGACCATTTTTCATCTTGAAAAAAAGAGTAAGTTTGTGATTGAGTCTTCTCCTATCCAGAGATTCCCACCCAACTTCAATCATCAATTTGTTTATGGACACAAGTTTCGTGGTACCAGTAATTATTCTTGCTGCTTCTTGATGAATTTTTTCCAGTTCGCCTTTAGCTAAAGTAGACATATTATCAAAAATAACATCACCATATTCAAGGAGCGGACGTATGAATGAAATATACAAGCATTCTAAGGAACGGCGGTCTAGTGTAAATTTTAATTTACGAAGAATATTGATTCTCTGGTAAGCTTTAGAAGAAATTTGGTCAATGTGGTGTTTCCAGTTTAGATCATTGGAAATATGAATGCCTAGATGCCTTTGATTTGACACCTCATCAATTATTTGGTTATCCATAGATAGAGGTGGATGGTACGGCTGATTATGTTTTCGAGATATTATCAGAGATTTTGTTTTGGACGGATTAAATTTAACAAGCCATTGTTTAGCCCAATTAGAAATAGACTCCAGATCGGACTGTAGAATAGCAGCGGCTGAGTTGGGGTTATCAACAACAATATAGAGACTAGTATCATCAGCAAATAGTTGAATATTAGCAGCTATGTTATTTACAATGTCATTAATATATATAATAAAGAGCAACGGGCCTAAGATGGATCCCTGTGGGACACCGGCAGCTATATGGTTCCACTTTGAAGTGTGACCAGAAATAACTACACGATGTTTTCTATTGGACAAATATGAAGAGAACCATTTGTGTACTGAACCAGATATACCAAATTCTTTGAGTTTATGCAGAAGACCAACATGCCATACCCTATCAAAAGCTTTACTTATGTCACAGAATATTGCTCGAACTTCTTTTCCAGAGTCGATCGCTTGACTAAAGTTATTGTAAAGGAATGTTAATTGATTTACACAAGAGTCTCCTGGGACAAAACCAGATTGCATTGGAGTTAATAAATTCTTGTCCCGGAGGTGATTGAAAACATGTTTAAAAACGATTTTCTCAAAGACCTTTCCAATGGTATCAATAAGAGAAATAGGTCGATAATTACAAACAGCAGAACGATCACCTGCTTTAAATATAGGACACACATATGCGGTTTTCCACGCCTCAGGATACGTACATGTTGAGAGTGATTTATTGAAAAGTTCAGAAAGAGGTGATGAAAGCTCGTCTGCAAGTTCAAGAAGAAGTCTATTGTTTATCGTATCAGGTCCGGATGCCTTCCCCATAGCAAGTGACTTTATAACTTCTTTAACATTATCAGGTGTTACAACTATAGACTCAAGAGGAGGATAGTGAAGTGGTTGTAATTCAGGAAGATTGTTTGTACCGGTGTCATCCAAGACTGTTTGATCACGAAAATAATCATTAAATATGTTAGCCTTTTCAGATTCATCAGATATAACTTCATTATGATGTTGTAAAGGTGGTATGCTACTAGACCTATATGGTTTTATGAACGATTTAATACAAGTCCACCAGCTTTTGGAGGATCGAGTTTCTGTTTTGATTTTGTCAGCAAGTTTATCTGTGTGGTTTTGTTTCGCATTTCTGATAGGTGTTGTTACTTCGTTTCGCATCTGTTTAAATTTTACCCAGTCATATTCTCTATTGGTATGTTTTGCCTTTCGATATAATCGTTTACGTCGTCGTATAATTTTACGAATGTATGTGGTAAGCCAGGGTGGATCACCATGTCTGATCATAACCTCTTTATTTGGTATGCAAATCTTTGAAATACTAAGAATTACATCCGTTACATTTTTAGTATACTTATTTATATCTACATGTTTAAGGTCATTCCAATTAACATTTGATATTTTTTCCTTAAGAAGTTCATAGTTTCCCTTATCAAAAAGCCAAATGTGTCTTTTATAAGATTGTATTTTATCCTTTTTGAGATTGAGAAGACCAATGACAGGACAATGGAAACGGACGTCTTGTAAGAATGGATCGCCTACTCCTGAATCAAATATAAGACGTTCCGAGGTAGTGAGAATAACATCAATAAGCGAGGATGACGATTCTGTAAAATGTGTAGGTTCTGTGATGCACTGAGTAAGGGATAACTGTTCACAAATAGAAGACATTTTCTTTACAGATTGTTGGTTTAAGAGATTTATATTAAAGTCACCGGTTATAATTACGTTACTAATTCCAGAATCAACAGCCAGTTGGATAGAATCTACGATTTTAATATGCGACTGGGCATCTGTATTTGGTGGTCTGTAATATACACTAAATAAAATGCGTTTGGTCTGAAGACAAAGTTCAATCCATATACATTCTACACCCGGTAATTCGAGGTCGAATCTACGTTTATAGACAATACTATCTCTAATGTATAGAAGCACACCACCATGGCTGTCACCTATGCGATCCTTCCTTTCAGGAACATGGAAGTATGTGAAATTAAGATCGGAACATGGAATACTGGCATTGAGCCATGTTTCTGAAAGAGCTATAATATCAAATGCAGAAAATTCAGCATATATCAAATCGAGCTTGTTCCTAACGCTCTGAACATTGTAATGAACAAACGATACATGTTTAGCGAGATCAAATGTTCCAAAGGATGTTGACAATGATGAAGAAGTGGATTGGGGTGGGCTAGAGCTTCCTGGACCAGGATTTAACTGTATATCCCCAGATAAAATTATTAGCAATATAAGAAATGCAAGCAGGCCGGTACTGAGAAATATAAAGGTAAATATAATATTGTTTGTAAACCTTCTGTTACAGTGACATATTTGACTAATTGGCGGCCGTTTTGCTAAGCACATATATAATGGCTTAAACGTATTTGTAGATTGTATCGACAAAAGAAAACTTTGCGAGGATATGATATTATAATGCATGCAGAGTAGAACTACGACTACTGTGAAAAGTCTAAAATTACTGTTCATGCAGAATTTCCTCATGGTAGTATTATTTATATTATGTACTTTCATGTTATGGCATTCGGGTATGCGTAATCTAGAAGGGAGATGACCATGAGGAAATATGAAAACATTTGTGAACAGAAGAGAAACGCACACACAGAGTGATACAGCATGACAATCGCTTCCAGTGACATGGGGGAGGGTAGGGTGAGGCGACAACAAATAAGGAATGTATCAATCATGGGGGAAAAGAAAAGAGATAATAAAAGGAGGCATTGAGGATATCCATTGCAGTTAACGGCATATTTTCATAATTTTTAACATAGACGAAAATATCTCCAGAGAAAACCGGTTTGAAGCAGGCGATATTGATATAATTGTCACAGAACAAATATATAGTACTTAATCTTGCATTTGAAATAAAACACAAAAAAACACAAAAATAAATATGCGTATCTCTTATTGTACAAACTTGTTTAACACAATACTATAGATGTGTTATTTAAAGGCAGGATGTGTATAGTAAGTACTTAATGTAGTGCCCAGCTTATAATAAACGACCATTCAATGCTAAAACGAATTGAATTTAACACAGGTAGTTCCCAGCTCGAAATAGACGACAGTTCAATACTATAATTGTACAATAAGGCAAAACTATCATTGCGTATTACTAGAAGTGTTCAATAAAGCGAAACTATTCCTGCGTAGTAAGTGTATATACGAAGTTTTATAAAACGAATTGAATAATTATTAGCACATAGAAGTTGTACAAAATGAGTTGGGTATTTACACATATAGTGGCCAGCTTGAATTAAACGACAGTTCAATACTATAATGGAACAATTTAAAGCAATATATCATTACATGTATACATAGTTGTATAAACCAGCTTGAATTAAACGACGGTTCAATACCATAATGGAACAATTTAAAGCAAGATATCAGTACATGTATACATAGTTGTATAAACCAGCTTGAGTTAAACGACAGTTCTATACTATAATGGAACAATTTAAAGCAAGATATCATTGCATATTACATGTATATGTAGTTGTATAAACCAGCTTGAATTAAACGACAGTTCTATACTATAATGGAACAATTTAAAGCAAGATATCATTGCATATTACATGTATACGTAGTTGTATAAACCAACTTGAGCTAAAAGACAGTTCTATACTATAATGGAACAATTTAAAGCAAGATATCATTGCATATTACATGTATACATAGTTGTATAAACCAGCTTGAATTAAACGACAGTTCTATACTATAATGGAACAATTTAAAGCAAGATATCATTGCATATTACATGTATACGTAGTTGTATAAACCAGCTTGAGCTAAAAGACAGTTCTATACTATAATGGAACAATTTAAAGCAAGATATCATTGCATATTACATGTATACGTAGTTGTATAAACCAGCTTGAGCTAAAAGACAGTTCTATACTATAATGGAACAATTTAAAGCAAGATATCATTGCATATTACATGTATACGCAGTTGTATAAAACAGCTTGAGTTAATGACAGTTCTATAATATAATTGTACAATTTAAAGCAAGAGATCCTTGCGTAGAACATGTATGCGTAGTTGTATAAACGAGCTTGAGCTAAACGACAGTTCTATACTATAATTGTACAATTTAAAGCAAGATATCATTGCATATTACATGTATACGTAGTTGTATAAACTAGCTTGAGATATACGACAGTTCTATACTATAATTGTACAATTAAAGCAAGATATCATTACATATTAAGTGTATACGATCGGAAGTTGGTTTAAACGGATTGAAGATTAACACATTTAACTCGCTGTGATGCCAGCTGCCAACACTGCTGGCATAATGTTCAATGATGTGGGCCAGATGCTAAATTGCCACCGGATTAAGTCGGTAGAGGCCCGTCCACTAGAAGTGAATTAATCAAAGCGTTAGTAGACTTCCAGCAAAAACCATGGAAGTGGATTAGTTCACTGACGCACGTCTGAGGCCACAGCACCTGACATGTCCTTACGACTGTTGATGCGTCTAATGGACCCATCGTTGACCTTGACAAGCACTGATCCATCGGTTGACCACGCGCCGAGCAGCTTTCGAGACTTCACTAGTTGTCGCGCCTGGAATAGGAGCTCAGACCGATTCCGTGTGAGATCTTCGTTTACGAACACTCCCTTGTGGTCACTGGTCCTCAGCCTTGTACGGTTGGAATATAGCTTCTGGCGAGACCGGTACGTAGCAAACTTAACAATTATCTGCCGCGGTTTGCCGTCTGGCCGGCGTCTACCAATTCTGTGGCACCGATCAATCTCTTGTATGGAAAGGCCAGCGCCGACAGCATCGCTCACATCCATGACAATTTGGTCTGGGTCTTCCCCAAGTGACTCGGGGACGCCTGATAAACGCAAGCAGTTACGCCTGCTGTATTGCTCTGCTGATTCAAATGATGACTCAAGTTCAACCACACGACCCAGCAACTTCGTATTTTGGTCCTTTAATGCCTTATTTTCAAGTTCCAGAGTATCAATCCGTATCTGCAGCCCGTGTACCACACCGTCAACTATAGGCTTAATTGACGCATCTATCATGACTTGTAGGTTGCTTTGAATAGTGTCCTTTAACGCTAACGCAATTGCCTGTATGGTCGAGGCATCGAGCGAGATGTTGGTCATGGCTTCAGCCATAAGAATTGAGTCTGGTAAATCAGAAGATTCAAACGTGACAGAGGATTCTAACAGACTTTTACACTTTTTAGGTAAGACAAGTTCCTCCGGTGAAGACAGATCACGTTTCTTGATGTTTGAGGAACTAGGTGTTGGTGTAGTCATTACGTGTATCAATGCACCGTTATGTGTATACACCGTAGTTTTTCTTTTGTTAGCGTATATATACAGGTCACTTCATGAAACGCACGGAAAAATCGTGATCATTGCTCTCACTGAGATATTAATGCAATGAAATGTTTTTATAAAGGAACCGATTTCAACGTCAATATAATGTTAGTATGTATCATTTTACAGCATCAAATTTAAAGAAATTGAATAAAACTTCATAAACATACTTTCAAACAAAGTCATAATCCTCAATAATCCTTTTAAATCACAAAAAAAAACTACATATCCACAACCGAAAATAAACAAACTACCGCCATTGATCGG
>JABXNX010001929.1:0-10964 GCA_014843695.1 Archivesica marissinica | reverse complement strand
ATATAACAGCAATCTATTATAGCAATCTATTATATAACCGCAATCTATTATATAACCGCAATATATTATATATAACCGCAATCTATTATATAACCGCAATCTATTATATTTAACCGTAATCTATTATATATAACCGTAATGTGTTATATATAACCGCAATATATTACATATAACCGTAGTTTATTATATAACCACAATCTTTATATATAACCGCAATCTATTATATATAACCGTAATCTATTATATCACCGCAATCTATTATATAACCTCAACCTATTATATAACCGTAATATATTATATAACCACAATCTATTATATAACCACAATCTATTATATAACCACAAACTATTATATAACCACAATCTATTATATAACCACAATCTATTATATAACCTCAACCTATTATATAACCTTAATCTATTATATAGCCACAATCTATTATATAACCACAATCTATTATATAACCTCAATCTATTATATAACCACAATCTATTATACAACCACAATCTATTATATAACCTCAACCTATTATATAACCTTAATCTATTATATAAACACAATCTATTATATAACCACAATCTATTATATAACCTTAATCTATTATATAACCACAATCTATTATATAACCTCAACCTATTATATAAACACAATCTATTATATAACCACACTCTATTATATAACCTTAATCTATTATATAACCACAATCTATTATATAACCACAATCTATTATATAACAACAATCTATTATATAACCTCAACCTATTATATAACCTTAACCCATTCAACACCAAGTAACTCACATGGACTGGTCCATGATATTCATAAACCAATAAATGAATCAGAAAATCACATTTGGACAAGTTCATTTATCAAAATGGGTAATTATGTCTAAAAATAGTCATATCACTGGCAAAAAGTGCAGATCCTGATGAGACAGCTCGTCACCAGCCGGCTCATCTGGATCTACACTTTTTGAAAGCCTATTTAGAGGTATGTGGTGTTGAAAGGGTTAAGCTATTATATAACCACAATCTATTATATAACCACAATCTATTATATAACATGATGTGTGTCTTCCCGTTGATACACCAGTCATCTAGCTACTATTAGGCACCGAAAGCCAGGCCTGCAGATTGTCCCAGAAAAATAAAATAGCTAAAACCAAAATAAATGCCATAAAAACTGTAGGGGGTGGGGAATATAACGAAGAGATGGGTTGTCAACTTGGAACCCACATACATTCTGCACAACATATTAATTCAAATTTGAATTTCCAAGATGTAAATTTAAATGCGTCGTAGCGCACCATTGACATTCTAGGATCAGTATTATCCTGGTGTACATGTCCACAAACACCTCTAGCAAAACGCTGTTCTTTCGTGTTAAATTCAGTAGTCGGGGCTACACAACAACAACAACAACAATATTGTTGTTTTTATATTTGTGATATGCACATACCGAGTATATATTGCTACTTTCTATACTTGTGATAGGCACGTACCGAGTATATGTTGCTACTTTCTATACGTGTGATATGCACGTACCGAGTATATGTTGCTACTTTCTATACTTGTGATATGCACGTACCGAGCAGGGTTTCCTCTGGGTCAATTTTAGTTTGCGCCAGCAAATTCGCCAATCAGAAAAAGTTTGCGCCAATGGCTCCAATGTTGGAGCCAGCAGTCTATAGTGCCACATTCAATCAGACATCTGGTATTGTGTGCATGTACTACTGTTAATTACTTGTACTTCTGCTGTAGTTGTCTACATGCACTTATGAATAAATAAATAAATACTGTGTAACTTATTACCTACCAATCATAAAAAATCAAGTTTGGGAAATTGGTAAGTGCACTAAGACGACTATCCATGCATTTTCTTGCACCCACTATGTTCTAAATTGGCGTTTTGATACAGTTTTACGTTTGTAGGGACTATTAGTCATATCACTAAACTGAAGGTGTTTCAGTACTTTCATGGTTGGAAATTGTCTGGGCCAAATCATTTTCTGGGGTTTCAGGATTAGCAGAATTATTCTGCTTGGAAGCTAAACCTATTTCAGTAGTGGGAATTTCCCGGCATATGACGTACTTACTTATCTGTATCATCTGAACGCTTTTCGTTGTACATAATTGTAACAAGTAAAAGCGTCTCGTCAATGAACAAGTACTCGGTGATCTTGTACATTTTATCCCTGCAGAAAGGTCCATATAATCGGCTGTCAAAATATTGTTGCGTCACAGAAAACGCATTCAATGATTCTCATTGCGTCTCTGGCCATTTCATTGCATCAAAACCGCAAGAAACGCACAGTGAGAAAACACTGCATTATCATATTCTGGTATACAGAAATATCTGTGCTAATCAGTTGTAGGATTAAAGACATACTTGTGATATGCACGTACCGAGTATATGTTGCTACTTTCTATACTTGTGATATGCACGTACCGAGTATATGTTGCTACTTTCTATACTTGTGATATGCACGTACCGAGTATATGTTGCTACTCGGCACGTACCTAGTATATGTTGCTACGTTTTATACTTGTGATTGGCACGTACCTAGTATATGTTGCTACGTTTTATACTTGTGATAGGCACGTACCGCGTATATGTTGCTACGTTTTATACTTGTGATTGGCACGTACCTAGTATATGTTGCTACGTTTTATACTTGTGATAGGCACGTACCGAGTATATGTTGCTACGTTTTATACTTGTGATAGGCACGTACCGAGTACATGTTGCTACGTTTTATACTGGGATACGTATTTCTACTCATAGCTGGTGCTTCTCCTTGAGGATATGGATTTGTGCCCACCTTAGCTCGGGATAATCAGCAGTATTGGTAAGGTATGTAACAAAATCGGTTTATACATCAGACTGGGTACCGAGCATTGCACCATAAATGCAGGGGGGGCGATCCCATGGATTACCCTCTGGAACCACCACTGATACACTTTAAAAACGTCCCCTTCATTGTCACTAGTAAACCAATAGTTTATATCAGTTTATATCAGTTTATATCAATTTATATCACTATTTACAATAATGGTTTGGATCAATATTGCACAAACAAATGACAGTTAACTGATTAAAGCTTACTAAAATTACCTGTGATCCACAGATATACAAATAGTGCAGCAAACTATGTCATGGTGTCCACAGAACATGTTTATCCCATTCCCAGGATGATCGTGGCACGTATCTGCTGGTAACAATACGGATGTTGTCTGTCCTTTACCAGCATGCATGGCTGCCTTGTCCAGTAACTTGTGCGCTTTGAGGAGTCTGTTATGAAATCCCACACATCTCTGGCAGAAATACGCCGGACAATCAACGCATTGATGCTCCGCCTCGGTGTTCTTACCATCTTCGGAACACGTCGTACAGCAGAAGTCGTATATAACATCAGAAGCTCCAACCTGCGATCTTGTCAAATCATGACCTTCCGCCATTTTGTCCCCAATTGAAGTTCGTTATTCCTTACTATGAAAACGAAACAAGCCAATTTCCCGGGAGTGAGATACCAGGAAAACGTAAGTCACTGAGTGAGATACCAGGAAAACGTAAAACGAAACTAGAAATAAATATTAAACTTTAAATACTTGACAGCTACTTGTCGGGAAGTTGTCCGAGTGTAATTCCACGTGTATATATCAACAGTGAATAGTATTGGTACAAACTGAACCATATTTAAATCATAGCAAGATATAACAAGTTATATTGTATAAAGAATACGGAAGTAAACAGGAAGACATTATCTCCCCTTCCTATGTGACGTAGAGTGATCTACTCCTTATCACGATGTTCTAGATATTGACCAACTAACACATCCACATAATACAGGGGCGGCGCCAAGTGGGGGGGGGTTCGAGGGGTGCGAACGAACTTTTTCAGTTAATGGTGTACGATCATATGATGAAACCCATCTCAAGGAATGCTTCATATCATCACCACCAGTCGCAAAATGAGATGATTCATTTGAGAAATCAGGTTTTCACACTGTAATGGTGGATGAGGTAACATCAAGCAATGATGAAATTATATCAGTTTGCTTTCGCTTTGTAGACGAAGAGAAACAGATTCGAGAGGAGTTCGTCGAGTTCATCAACATTCGTAGAATTACTGGCGAAGCTATCGCTAATGCCATCATGGAGTTCCATAAAAACGTTGGTTTCGATATTCATCAGCTTCAGGGGCAGTGTTATGATGGTGCCTCAAACATGTCTAGCGAGAAGAAAGGCGTATCTGGAATCATTTCACAGCATGCACCAAATGCTCCATATACCAATTGCAATGGACACATTCTTAATCTTTCCATTGCCGCTAGCTGTAAAGCTAATAACATACAGCATGTGATTGCTACCACGAAGGATGTACCTATCTTCTTGAACTACTCTCCAAAACGGGAAAGGCTCATAGAAATGATAGCGGAAAAACGTCACGTTCACAATGCCACCACTAGAAAAGTGATAATTGGCATGTGCAAGACCCGTTGGTCGGAGCGCGATACCGCTTATGAGCATTTCTACCTGGCCCTACCATTCCTGGTAGAGTGCTTTGATATCATCAGTGGTACTCACCCGGACATAGAGGCTGGGACTCAGAATCAAAGAAAGATGCAATTGCTCACGCTAAAGCTGTGACGGATTTCGGATTTCTTGTTGATCTGGTGTCGCTGTATTACCTGTTGCACCCTCTTCATGGCGTTACCGTCTACCTTCAGGGTCGAACGATAGACATTGTAAAAGCTTACCAGTTGATTGATGAAACCGCGTCTGATATGAAAGCGACACGTGACAACGTTGAAGAAGGTTTCAAAAAGATCTACAAACAAGCCGAACGCATCGCAGAGAAACTAAACGTTGATCCGTCATTGCCACGCATTGCCAATCGCCAGATCCATCGTCAAAATCAGCCCACTGATACGCCAGAAGAATATTATCGCCGTACAGTTGCCATTCCACTTCTTGACTGCATCATCAGTGAGATGGATACACGATTTAACAAACTTTCACAGAGAGCTGTGAAGCTGCTGATGCTTGTTCCTGCCATCTGTTTTACCATACATTTTGAGTTCTAGAATGCAGAAAATGCCATTTCAGAGCTTCCAGATTAAAAATTTTTTTCCGGGGAACCCCCCTAGCGGCCTCCTGCCCTACGGGCCGTCGCACTTGCATGGAACCCCCTCCAGAAATTCCTAGCGCCGCACCTGATACTCTCAACCCTTTGAACGCTACAAACCTCTAAATAGGCTTGCACAAATTGTGGCTCCTGACGAGCCGTGTCCTCAGGATCTGCACGAATTGCCAGTAATATTACTATATTTAGACAAAATTATTTTTATAAATGAACTGGTCCAAATGTACTTTCCTTATTAAGTTATTGGTCTAAAAATATCACGGACTAGTCCATGTCAGTTACTTGGTGTTGAATGGGTTAATTGGCATTTGTGTCCCCCTCCTTTGGATTTAACCTGTCACGTTATGCTGCATAACATACCGGGGGAGGGGCATTATGCACCCTAAACTCCAGTCACACGGACCATGATGCAACAGGCTTTGCAAGTTGTTAGTGGATAATCGGATTTGGTACATCTCAGATAGGCTTGTAGCTTGTAACAGGTCCGTATGCAGCGGGGTGCGTACCCCCTTATCCGCCGAGGTCGACCAGAACGTATGTTTTATTTATGTAAACAGATTATTACCGCACTGCCACGCAATGTAAATACGTGTTTTGCTGTGACGGCGGCGCGGACACCGTATCCGTATCGTACGTGACGACGCCTATCACGTTGATATCACGTTCAAGTTTTAGAGAGAAGGTGTCGTGGTAAGCACAAAGGTATTCTTCGTGTCGTGGTAACGCCCAGGAATGTTGATGTCATGGTAATGCCCATGTATGTTGGTGTCATGGCAACACCCAGGTATGTTGGTGTCATGGCAACGCCCATATATGTTGGTGTCATGGCAATACCCAGGTCTTTTTGGTGTCATGGTAACGCCCATGTGTGTTGGTGTCATGGCAACGCCCAGATATGTTGGTGTCATGGCAACACCCAGGTCATTTTGGTGTCATGGTAACGCCCATGTATGTTGGTGTGATGGCAACACCCAGGTATGTTGGTGTCTTATGTTGGTGTCATGGCAACACCCATGTATGTTGGTGTCATGGCAACACCCATGTATGTTGGTGTTATGGCAACACCCATGTATGTTGGTGTCATGGCAACGCCGTTGTATGTTGGTGTCATGGTAGCGCCCATGTATGTTGGTGTCATGGCAACGCCCGTATATGTTGGTGTCATGGCAACACCCAGGTCTTTTTGGTGTCATGGCAACACCCATGTATATTGGTGTCATGGCAACACCCATGTATGTTGGTGTCATGTTGGGGTCATGGCAACACCCAAGTATGTTGGTGTCATGGCAACACCCATGTATGTTGGTGTCATGGCAACACCCATGTATGTTGGTGTCATGGCAACACCCATGTATGTTGGGGTCATGGCAACACCCATGTATGTTGGTGTCATGGCAATACCCATGTATGTTGGTGTCATGGCAACACCCATGTATGTTGGTGTCATGGCAACACCAATGTATGTTGGTGTCATGGCAACACCAATGTATGTTGGTGTCATGGTGTTATGTTGGGGTCATGGCCACACCCAGGTATGTTGGTGTCAGGGCAACACCCAGGTATGTTGGTGTCAGGGCAACACCCATGTATGTTGGTGTCAGGGCAACACCCATGTATGTTGGTGTCATGCAGCGTTGGATATTCGCACTCGCCAACTCGCCATGGCGATAACGTTTTTAGACTGGCGAGAAACGTTTACTACGCACTCGACATCGTGGCGAGATGTCTTATTTTTTTAATTTTTATAATTTATTTATTTTACAACGATTGCGAAGCAAGTTTGAACAACTTATATTAATCACTCTCGTTGGCTCGGATGTAAGCGTATATGTGGTTATAAAGGTTTTTAATAAAAAAAGATAAGTTGAATGGGGACAGTCCTAAAAATGATTCAAAATCAACCCCCCTTAGTTAAATAGTTACTTACATAGCAATTTTGAAGAAATATTATCTAAAAAATTGACAAAATTTAAGATAAAAAAGAGGTTGATTTTACCCCAAAGTCCACCAGAATGCACCATTTTGTGTCTACTTAAAACAAATTTCGTGGGGGGCATGCCCCCGGACCCCCCTAGCATGGCAATTGCCTGCGGCACATGCATCCGGTGGCAAAGCCACCGGACAGAACCACATTCACTGGCCTGTACCATTTATTTTTGGCCGGAACTAATTCTTAAGTACAGGCCAAAAATATTGGCCTGTACAATTTCATCTTGGCCGGTACCTTTTTTCAAGTACAGGCCAAGTTGGCCGGAACATATTGCAACGAGTGTCCAACACTGTCATGGCAACACCCATGTATGTTGGTCTCATGGCAACGCCTAGATATTTGTTTCCATCTGTTTTATTTGTTTAGCTATGTATGGTGACTTTGTTGTGTTGTGGATTTTACTGTTGTTTATTTGTTTAGCTATGTAGGGTGACTTTGTTGTGTTGTGGATTTTACTGTTGTTCATTTGTTTAGCTATGTACGGTGTAGTGACTTTGTTGTGTTGTGGATTTTCCTGTTTATTTGTTTAGCTGTGTACGGTGTAGGCTGACTTTGTTGTGTTGTGGATTTTACTGTTGTTTATTTGTTTAGCTATGTACGGTGTAGAGCGACTTTGTTGTGTTGTGGATTTTACTGTTTATTTGTTTAGCTATGTACGGTGATGGGGTGACTTTGTTGTGTTGTGGATTTTACTGTTTATTTGTTTAGCTATGTACGGTGATGGGGTGACTTTGTTGTGTTGTGGATTTTACTGTTTATTTGTTTAGCTATGTACGGTGTAGAGCGACTTTGTTGTGTTGTGGATTTTACTGTTGTTTATTTGTTTAGCTATGTATAGTGTAGGGTGACTTTGTTGTGTTGTGGATTTTACTGTTGTTTATTTGTTTAGCTATGTACGGTGTAGGGTGACTTTGTTGTGTTGTGGATTTTACTGGACTGGGATGAAACACGTCTCCAAACCTGTTCCCACGGTTGTACATTTCCGAAGTCCTGTTGGAGCTGCCGTGCATCCTTCCGGCCCCTAATGGTCCTGTACATCAGACAATCGTAAGTCAATAGACTGGGCTAATCCCATACCAAATCCATAATCCTACCCAAAATACGACACATTTGTGGAAGTCGTGATAGCGCAGTGGATGCGCGATCGCTTCAGGTGCGAACGGTCTGGAGTTCGAGCCCCAGTGGAGCCGTTACGATTGTGCCCTTAGACAATGTATTTAAAGTACACGTTGCCTCTTCTCTCTCCCTCTTCGTGATGGATTCCATCAGGAATGAGGTCTCGAGAGTGATCAATATAAGTAATAAGAAATTGTTTCGCAATCGAGCTAAAATAAATTTGTATAAATTAAATGGGATACATTTAGTACAGTGTTAGTGGTCACCTCCATTATACAGTGAAACCTGTGTTAGTGATCACATCCATTATACAGTGAAACCTGTTAGTGGTCACCTCCATTATACAGTGAAACCTGTGTTAGTGATCACATCCATTATACAGTGAAACCTGTTAGTGGTCACCTCCATTATACAGTGAAACCTGTGTTAGTGATCACCTCCATTATACAGTGAAACCTGTGTTAGTGGTCACCTCCATTATACAGTGAAACCTGTGTTAGTGATCACATCCATTATACAGTGAAACCTGTTAGTGGTCACCTCCGTTATACAGTCAAACCTGTGTTAGTGGTTACCTCCGTTATACAGTGAAACCTGTTAGTGGTCACCTCCGTTATACAGTCAAACCTGTGTTAGTGGTCACCTCCGTTATACAGTCAAACCTGTTAGTGGTCACCTCCGTTATACAGTCAAACCTGTGTTAGTGGTCACCTCCGTTATACAGTCAAACCTGTGTTAGTGGTCACCTCCGTTATACAGTCAAACCTGTGTTAGTGGTCACCTCCGTTATACAGTCAAACCTGTGTTAGTGGTCACCTCCGTTATACAGTCAAACCTGCATTAAGCAGCCAACCTCCATTAAGCAGTCAAGTCCGCCTCCGTGGTCGAGTGGTTAAGGTCGCTGACTTGTATACCACTGTAACCTATCATCACTGATGGTCACGGGTTCGAGCCCCGCTCAGGCCGTGTCTCATTTATATGAAAAAGTTGGCAGTTTCTTACGGAGGTTGGTGCACCCAAGTACTGGTTAACCGCTGGAGCCTGCCCAGGAAAGGTGTTGTTAAGTAAACTGCCCGCTGGCGATATAGCCCGAAATGGTGCTGATGCAGGCGTAAAACCCGAAACATAACATAACAGTAAGCAGCGAACCTGCATTAAGCAGCCAGTATCCAGATTCCTAATGTTGTTTTATTATACAGTTGACCTATATTAAGCAGCCACCTGTGCTAAGCAGCCACCTTATGTGATTCCCTTGGGTGGTGTGTGGACAGATGACTTGTGTGATTCCCTTGGGTGGTGTGTGGACAGATGACTTGTGTGATTCCCTTGAGTGGTGTGTGGACATATGACTTTGTGATTCCCTTGGGTGGTGTGTGGACAGATGACTTGTGTGATTCCCTTGGGTGGTGTGTGGACAGATGACTTGTGTGATTCCCTTGAGTGGTGTGTGGACAGATGACTTGTGTGATTCCCTTGGGTGGTGTGTGGACAGATGACCTGTGTGATTCCCTTGAGTGGTGTGTGGACAGATGACTTGTGTGATTCCCTTGGGTGGTGTGTGGACAGATGACTTGTGTGATTTCCTTGAGTGGTGTGTGGACAGATGACTTATTTGATTTCCTTGTGGTGTGTGTGGACAGATGACTTGTGTGATTCCCTTGTGGTGGTGTGGACGATGACTTATGTGATTCCCTTGGGTGGTGTGTGGACGATGACTTGTGTGTTCCCTTGATGGTGTGTGGCATATCTTATGTGATTCCTTGGTGGTGGGTGGACAGATGACTTGTGTGTTCCCTTGAGTGGTGTGTGACATATGAATTATGTGATTCCTTTGTGTTTTTGTGTGGACAGATGACTTTTGTATTCATTGGGTGGTGTGTGGACAGATGAATTATGTGATTCCTTGAGTGGTGTGTGGGACAGTGACTTGTGTGATTAACTGGGTGGTGTGTGGAAGATGACCTGTGTGATTCCTTGAGTGGTGTGTGGAAGATAATTGATTACTTGGTGGTTGGTGGACAGATGACTGTGTGATTCCTTGAGTGGTGTGTGGACAGATGACTTGTGGTGAGTCCTTGGGTGGTGTGTGGACAGATGACTTTTGTGATTCCCTTGATGTGTGTGGAAGAGACTTGTGTGGGATTCCCTTGGTGGTGTGTGTACAGATGACCTTTGTGATTCCCTTGAGTGGTGTGTGGACAGATGACTTGAAGGATAAGGATGAAAATTGATATCCTCAATATTCTGACAAATTATACCCACACGGATCTTGAACCACATACAAGGAGCGTGAATCCCCCACAAGAGTTGAAATTACCATAAGGAGCTCAAAGTATACATGCTCGAAAAACGCATATGGTTATCTACACATAATTAGCTTAACTACCGATCAAAGAGGACAAACATTATCAAAGAGGACAAACATTATCAAAGAGCACAAACATTATCAAAGAGCACAAACATTATCAAAGAGAAGCAGGCCCCATCAAATACAATGGAATTATATGTGAATTTACAATGTAAATAATACATAGACAATAGTCGATACAATAACTATGGGTTTGATATAAATACTCAATGACAAACACAATTATCTCGCGTTACAGTAAGATGGAAACACAATTATCTCTCGCTACAGTAAGATGGAAACACAATTATCTCTCGCTACAGTAAGATTGAAACACAATTATCTCTAGCTACAGTAAGATTGAAA
>JABXNX010001928.1:0-10966 GCA_014843695.1 Archivesica marissinica | reverse complement strand
AAAAATCTTCGTCGGGAGAGTTTTAACTGTGAATAACATTATCAATAAAATGTGTTTCCACTAACCTGTAGGTTTATTCGGCAAAAATGTACGTCAATAAGAGATTTCGTAGCATTTTCAATTTGTTTTGAAAAATTCTAAAGCGGCGCAATTCGCGTTGAAACGAGCGTTGAAACGATAATAATAATAATAATAATAATAATCCTTTTATTACCTCCATATACATGAAGAGCACAAGTGAACATACATAATATACAATTACACGTTTTACATGGACACATATAAACATACATATATACAAAGTAGTACAAGTGTACAATAATGGTCATAAGAACTGACATAACCATGCAGCTATTAATTAGACATGAACCGGGGCGTAATTGTGACGCTACACAAGGGCGGTCGTAAAAGTAAACATGATCCACATAATTACCGCGCTATTACACTAACCTCTACAATATTAAAGTTGTATGAAAGTGTTCTTTTAACCCGTGCAGGGGATGATATCCTGAAAGATCTAAGTCCTCAGCAAGGTGGCTTCCAACAACAACTAGGCTGTATAATGACATCGTTTTCCTTAAGGGAGTCAATATCATTTGCAAAAGAGCACCACAGCAAGGCCTTCATTTGTTACTTAGATTGTCGCCAGGCATTTGACCGTGTCTGGCATAATGGTCTAATTTATAAACTAGAGGCGTGTGGGCTAGACCATCTCACATTCAAATCTTTTGTATCCCTCTATAGTAACATGAATAGTTGTGTCCGCAATCAGTCATTCACATCGGAGTGGTTCCCCGTTAGGCAGGGTACCAGACAGGGAGGGAAGAGTTCCCCTCTCCTTTTTTACTTTACATAAATGGCCTAATACAGGAGTTAGAAAACTCTAAGCTAGGCTTTTGTATATATAATTTTAACATTTGTAGTCCAACAGTTGCTGATGACATGATTCTATTCTCCATGTCCAAGTACGGACTAGATCAGATGTTACAAATATGTTATGAATATTCATTAAAATGGAGGTTTGAATACAATGCCAAGAAATGCTCTGTCGTTGTGTACAATGAAACAAAGCATGAGTTTGATCAATCAGATAGGTCATGGAAACTTGGTGATCAAACTATCACTGAAGACATCCAATATACTCACCTGGGGATTATATATAACAAGTACTGCTCATTAAATGACAATATTCACTCGGCAAGTATCAAACTCCGTGGTACCCTACTTAACATTTCCAATAGTGGTGTTGGATCTGGGAACCTAAACATATTCAGTCTCACAAAACTGTATAGGACAGTAGTATTGCCGACATCCCTATACGGGTGTGAACTGTGGAGCTATCTTACATCCGCCAATATCCTTGAAATCGAACGAGCCCATAGATTTTGCATAAACTATATTCAACGCCTACCATTGTTCACTAATAATCAGGCATCACTCAGCTGTCTGGGCCTTGTTCCGATTGAAACAGAAATTAATTACAAGAAACTCCAGTTTCTGGGTCAACTCGTCCGACTACCCTGCCAATATCTCTCGAAACGTATCTTTATAAACAGGTTGGTACGCTATAAATCTTGCATTGAAAGACAACGCCTTGGGTTTATTCCTGATGTGCTTGGATTACTTAGGAAGTATGATCTCATGCATTATGTAGATATCTTTCTTGAAACTGCATACTTTCCATCGAAATATCAATGGAAATATATTCTTAAACGGAATGTATATGGAATAGATTCCGAAAAAGGTACTATATCAGCATGTAGCTCCTTGCCCTCAGGTATTGGTAAAACTATATTCCAAAAACAGGAACCTTGTACTATCTGGCAATTAAGCCGTAAATTCCCAAGCGTAAAAATGTACTGTTTCACAGCTATATATGTACTGTGTAGATTACTTTCTTTCTCACGTCCTGAGTTATGCACACAATGCGATACATGTGTTGTGAACTTAGTTGTTCATAAGCTGTTATTATGTACATCTCAGGATAAATTAAGAAAGTGCTTATGGCAGAACATAAGTTGTGTGACTGGTATTAAGACATACATTGATTTGATCAAACAACCACCCGAGACACAGATATATGATTTGCTTGCAGGACTGAAGACACATGAACTTCCAGACACCGCAAGCGAAACACTTATGATAATATGTTTTAGGGCATTCTGGCAAATGCTCCAAACTTAAGGTTGTGGTAAATCAGTAATCTAAACATGTTTGCTTCTATTTAAATACCATTGTATTGCTTTTAGGTACCTGAACCGTTTTCTTTACTGAAGAATGGTGTTCCGGTTATAAACACTGTATCAGCTTTTGTGTGCGCTACCATCATCTCTTTCCCTTGCATTTCGTTTCGGCAAGTAATGATGATCGGTATACACTAATTAATAGCTGCATGGTTATGTCAGTTCTTATGACCATTATTGTACACTTGTACTACTTTGTATATATGTATGTTTATATGTGTCCATGTAAAACGTGTAATTGTATATTATGTATGTTCACTTGTGCTCTTCATGTATATGGAGGTAATAAAAGGATTATTATTATTATTATTATTATTATCGTTTCAACGCTCGTTTCAACGCGAATTGCGCCGCTTTAGAATTTTTCAAAACAAATTGAAAATGCTACGAAATCTCTTATTGACGTACATTTTTGCCGAATAAACCTACAGGTTAGTGGAAACACATTTTATTGATAATGTTATTCACAGTTAAAACTCTCCCGACGAAGATTTTTTGTTGTTGTTGACAGAACCCGTGTCCTAGTACGGAAATGTGACCTGCTATGGCCAATGTTTGTGGCAATTGTTTGCAAAGTATACATGCATGCAGCTTAAAGTTGTGTTTTATTTGAAGAACAATATAAAGACTCGGGATAGGCGTTATATTTGGACAGCTTTGTGTAACAGACTGTACTTTTGGACATGTCTGTATATGAGTTACTTCCCTTGATTGATAAAATTCTATTTTTAAGTGCCCGCCAAAAGTGTCACATGACTCAGTTCAATCAATCAGAACTCAGTTGCTTGTTTGATGTCTTGAGCAGCAGTCATGGTTTTTACCAAGTTTTAATAGAATAAAATAAATGGATATCTTTGATGCACCAGCTTATCACGGTGTATGTGGAGTATGTATGGTGAAGTGGAGGTACACTCAATCCCTTAGACTGAGTGACTCAGCGAGTCGGTTGTGGAATATGACTGGTGAATATGTTGAACAATAAACATAGATTAGAACCCTCGAACAATCGTTGGTGTTATTTTCGTAACAGAATGGCGAAACACACCCCGGTAACATTGGAGCCCAACAGAGCAATCTATGAAAATTGAACGTTTAACACGGATAAATGGAATAATAGTGTGTGTGCCATGCACAACTCTTAAGCCAAACAGTGTGGAATAGATAAACGATGGTGAACAGTGATAAACAGTGATAAAAACATAGATTAGTGATATATAGTGGTGATAAACAGTGTTAATTAGTGATATCCAGAGTTAATAGTGAGCCACCGATAAACATTGTGGAATCGTGATAAACATTAGATAATTTAGAAACACTACTGATTAGTGAGAGTTAAGCTGAACTTGGATTTACGAAGGAGTTACATTTATAATATTCACATGAATATTCGTGGACTATAAATTGTTATGTGTACATGAAGTAATGCGTTTTGGACTACACTTTCCGGTTGATAATAGTGGAGAAACATTGGATTTCTTTAAATCTACACTCAATTTAAAGAATTTCGGGTATCGTGTACTACCAGCAGTAGAAGTCTTCAAAAGGCGATGTGCAAGCGTGATGATGTTCGATTACTGAGCTGTACCAGGAGATTAGACAAGACGTGCCAAGTTACAGAAGACAAGACGGGTCATGTTACAGAACATTCATAGTTAATACAGGTTGTGTGAGAACTAACATTATTCAGTGACGGTGTAGAATTTGTGAAGACAGTAATTCTAAAATGACTTGGGTTTGTGATATTTAGTGTTTGAAATACAGAACATTCACATGGTTATTGTTGGTGTTCTAGTGGCTGAAGTCAACAGATTTGTAAGTACAATTAACTGTTTATGGGTTCAGAAATTGCAGTTAAGCGGTTAATTCTATCCCATTATTAGATGAAATTAAGTGAGGTCATCCAACTATTTACTGAAATATAGTTAAACTATAGTTTAGTTTATACCTGAGGAATAGTGTAACCTGGTAAAAAAACAACAAAAAAACAACTGCAGTTTCTGTACACCAGTCTTAGTGGAGAGTGTGTATACATCTCAGGGTGAATATAACAGATTGTAATGTTAGTGTGAGAGAAAATCACATTGCATGTTGGTAGTGGTTCTTATGTTTCTACTGAATTCATTCAGTCTGATACTAAGTTTCTTTTGCAAAAATACTAACTATCTGGTGAAGGTGACCGATCTTACTAATAAATATTTCTACCTTTTCAATCTTACACACTGCTAGTTTTCATCCATCTCATAATGTAAACAAACAACGTTATACTTTATGACCGTGTGCGTGTATAGATTAATTCATTGATAAATTTGAAACTTGATAAGTAATTTCACAGAAACGTTTACTTCAAATACAAACAATTTGCAGGTGAATTGAAACATACATTTAAATTTAAATTATTACTGTAGGCTTAACTCGTAATTTCAGAAAGTGTCTGGGTTTGTGACTAGCCTAGATTAATTAATCTCTTGAGACTATTGTAAGGGAACTGCTTTATGCAAATTACTTCAGTTTCTTTATTTTGATTGGTTTGGTATTGACAGAGTGTGACATCAGACATCACATGATTGACATAGAACAAACTTTGCTACACAGGTACTGGAGTTACATAGCAACGCTACTAGCAACTAAAGTTAAAAATAGATTATATGAACAGCTGATCTGACAGTGACATGTTCCAGGAATAGAATGTAGATAGTGTACACTAGTCCAGTATACAGGTATAAATCCTATTTTGGGGCATCTTATTCATTGATAGTTTATTGAATAGAAGCAGTATAATATATTATTATATATTACAATATTGAACTGGAATGCGTTTGTAGTAAGGTGAGTGTAGACTGGTTTGAAAGTAGGTCACACTTGTTTGTGTGACAGTTATTGTCCAGTGATTGGATTAAATCAACTTAGTGCAAGACTACATTAACTTTGCTATTTACATAGTGAGTGCAGTATTGAGTTATCGTTTGAATTAAATAGACTTTAGTGCTATACCGCATTAGCTTTGTTATTCACATAGTGAGTGCAGTATTGAGCTATCGTTGGAATTAAATAGGCGTAAGTGCTATACCGCATTAGCTTTGTTATTCACATAGTGAGTGCAATATTGAACTATATTACGTTTGATATCTAGGAATTGTTTTATAATAAATTTTATACTTTGACACTTGTGTGTTTTATCGCAAGTTACTTTGAATTGTGTGAAGAGTCTGATAGATCATTTCATGCATATTGTGTGTAAGTGAACTTGGATTGAAGTGGACGTGTACCACAGTTGAAGTGAAACTTGAACAGCGTTAGAACTTAGACCAATTTTCAGATGATAATCTAGTGCATATAGGTGTTATCACTTGAAATTGAAATATTGATCTTGTGAAATAGTATTGCTGTTAAAGTGAATTAACTGTTGAATAACTTTGACATTTTAGTTTATACAAATTGTTTTAGCTCGATTGCGAAACAAGTTCTTATTATAACTTAATTGTATTAGCTTCGACATTTTGACTCTGCCTTTAGGTTTAAGTCTATGACTTATCTTTATTAAGTCAAAAAATCATTTGTGTACTTTGATTGCAATACAAATTAGGTTATAATTGTCTGCCATAGTGACTTATCGGAATATTAGTCATTTTGAATTATTTCAATCTTCACTAGTTCCGAGCAGTGTTCTAGTTGATATAGGTGTCTTAGAGAATTGTTCTCAGACAACTACCAGTATATACAATGGCTGAGGGGATAGAACCTTTAGGTGCAGAAGGCGGTCATGATGTGGGAGCTGAAGACATTTCAGCAGATGAGAGCAAGCTCCTTGAAACCCTGCGACTTTTGGGTATTAAGCCAAAATTAGAGTCGCCAGGAGATGTTTTAAAAATAGTTAAGCTATTTGGCAGTATGAAAGAAGAAGGTGGACACTCATCTGGTATAGGATATAGCGAACATAGATCTGGCACTTACCATTTCCCAAAGTTGTCAACATTTTACGGTGAAGAAGGAAAAGGAGACGTAACATGGGTGACTTTTAAATATGAAGTTGAAGCGTTATTTACGGATACAGTTTTCTCACCCGAACACATTTTACTTGGTATGCGGAGATCGTTAAAAGGGACAGCGAGTGATAAAGTTAGAAGACTAGGGCCAGGAGCCACGTTAGATCAAGTCATGGAAAAATTGGAAAGTGATTATGGGACAGTAGAATCGAAAGAAAGTGTTATGAGGAAATTTTACTCTTGTCAGCAAAAGGCGGAAGAATCAGTTGAACATTTTGCGTCAAGAATAGAGGATTTGTTTGACCAAGCTGTTAAGTTAAAGGCATTAAGTAGGACAGACACTAGTTTACTTAAAGAAATTCTCCATGCTGGTTTAAATAGAGAACTCAAACACATGAGCATGTATCAGCACGATACAATTAGAGGATATGAAGAATTCAAAAGGGAGCTACGGAAAATGGAGGCAGATATTAAAGACAATGGAACTCCAATTGATAGAAAAACATGTAAGTCAGCAATAAATACTGAGAAAAATGGATCAACTGAACTTAGCGAAATTAAACAATTATTATTGAAAATGAACGACAGAATAGAAACGCTGGAGAAAGAAAAAGATCATAGCATACATGAAGGACCACAACATAGATATTGGGATGGAGGACATAGAGCATACAGAGGCAGGGGCGTAGAACACAGTATGGGCAGAGGTGTAGGACATAGTATGAATAGAGGTAGAGGACGAGGAGATTTTAGACCGTCCAGACCTATAGCAGGCACAACCTTCCAACCTACCTGTTACATATGCAATGAAAGGGGGCATATACAAAGGTATTGTCCTCATAATCAGTCCCCTCTTTTATGCTACAATTGTAATGGAAGAGGACATATACAGAGAGACTGTCCAGAGATACTGAATCAGATTACCTGCCATAACTGCAAGGAAAAGGGACACAAAATCAATAAGTGCCCAAAAGCCTAAGTGCTCCAGTTGTGGGATCAGACCAGAGCACTATGGACATAGATCCCAAATTGATTGGTGAGGTAAATGAGGTGAACATTTCATTAAATAACTCCCCCAGTTACCTCATTATTGGATACAGGTAGTTGTGTCAGCATTGTTGCTGAATCATTTTATAATGAGCATCTATCCGACACAGAAATTAGGCCCATTGGAGATATTTTACACATAGAATGTGCTGATGGACAGACTCTTCCCTATGTAGGTTATATAGAAGTACAGCTAAAAATAAATCATGGTCTACCAAAATGTGAACCACAACAATGCCTCTTATTAGTAACACCTGATACTAAATACTCTACAAAAACACCTGTCATTCTTGGAACTAATATACTTCAAGTTCTTCTTACAGAATGTAAAGAGCATTTTGGTGCCCAATTCATAAGCAAAGCTGGATTGCATACGCCTTGGTACTTGAGTTTCAGAGCTATGCTTATTAGAGAGAAAGAGCTACAACGAAACAATAATAGACTTGCAATCATAAGGAGTGCCGTAGCACATAAAATACAGTTGCGACCAAATGAATCAATAGAAGTGGAAGGGTACACTGATAAAGAGCTACTATATCCCAACACTACAGCCATTATACATGAATCTGAAGTTAGTAACATACCAGCATACATTGATATTACCCCAGTTGTACAATACAATTATGGAAAGCGGATGGCAGTGAAAGTGGCGTTGTCAAATCTGACTACCAACACTGTAAACATTGCCCCCAAATCCATCATTTGTGAACTACAACCGGTCACTGTTACTGACGATGTATTTGAGAAACTAGAGGAAAATGATCTTAGAGACAAGGTCTTAGATGAACTGAATATGGATGAGAGCCATATACTTGATGAAAACCAGGCACATAAATTGAAAGAATTATTAAGGCAACACAAGGATATATTCTCACTGAATGACACAGATATTGGCCTCTGTAATAAAATCAAACACCGGATTGACTTATTGAATAGCACCCCGTTTAAACAGAGACACAGGCGGATACCGCCGTTGATGATGGAAGAGGTGCGTCAACATATAGAACAACTCCTTGCTAGTGGAACTATTCGACCTTCAAAGTCACCTTGGACATCCAATGTTGTACTTGTAAGGAAGAAAACTGGCAAGTTGAGACTATGTGTTGATTATCGCATGCTGAATGAAAGAACAGTAAAAGACTCGTATGCATTGCCGCGCATAGAGGAGATCTTTGACTGTATGCATGGCGCTAACTACTTTAGTACAAAATTGTCTCAGATAGGGCCATTTTACTGATCGAAGCGAAATCTGACAGCCCACAGAGTAGAATCCCTGTACTTAAATATATATACTAGTACCCCCAAACGTGCCGAATCCCTGTGGTCATACACCCGGGATGTTTCGGATGAAAAATTAGATTAGCTGATAAGAAGTAATATAAAATATCACGATACCGTATCATACCGTATTATATTTTATCATATCTATGTGCTGTAATGTTCTAAGGAATGAACCGGGAGTTATTAGTTTCTATTCGGATTCGAACTACATATTTATGTTAAAAGTTAGCCTTAAACACACCATATAGGCCTCCTTGCTCGCTAACTTTAAACACCCCAATGAAAACAAGCGATTCGTTATTTATATTTACATTAATTGTTCTTTTAAATGACATAAAGTGAAGAAATATCACGCTTTGCGTCTAAAATGCCTTTAGGCCAGATTTGCGATGTCTTTCCGCGTGCCGGACTGTAAATTAGATCACACTCGGAACAGCGTGAACTGTAAGACCCGACATTAACATCAAAAGAAAGGCTGTCCAACATTGCGAATACGCATGCGCGTGACTTCGTGTGCGAATGTCAGCTGCATATCATTTGGGAGGAAGTTCACTAGACAATATGTTCATCGAAGGGAAATGCAATAGCGATGTAAATATTAGTGTATAGATTTTGAGGACAGCAAAACTTAGGTGCTTTGATAGTATTTGAGTGTATACCCAACCCATTCTCACGCTAGAGCTAGGGGGTACATTTGTATAGTCGTGAACGTCGTGATAGCGCATAGGATGCACGTTCGCTTCATGTGCGAAAGGTCCGGAGTTCGAGTCCCGACTGTGCCCTTAGGGAAGGCATTTAAATTCTACGTTGCCTCTTCTATCTCCCTCGTGGCGATGGATTCCATCAGGAATGAGGTCTCAAGAGTGATTTATATAAGTTGAAACAACTTGTTTCGCAATCGAGCTAACATAAATGTGTATAAACTAATAGACTTGTATACAAGTACCCTTGTAACTATTACTAGATAGCAAGATGGTGATGGGTGAGAGTGTGTGTGAGTGTACAAGTTACAGTTTTGAACATATTAATATGCCGCCTAAGGCCCGATTGAATATGAGTTCGAGTATAATGTGTTTGTTTTTTGGATTTAACGTCGCACCCAACAGCTTAGATCATAGGGCAACTTTCCGGCTATTGTTGGTGGATGAATACCATATGTCGCTTCCGTAACACTATGTATCAAATTGTTTATCCAGCGGGCGCGTCTTACCTCGTGTTTCCTTCTACGTCTGGAAATACCAATTGAGGTTATATCACGCCCTTAAATAACAATTGAACACTGATTGGATGGGGACTTAGAATAGGTAGTCCTTCCTATCCAAGAGTCTCTGTTTTGTACACGCAGGTTACCTTGAGTGTCTGGGAAGATATATCATATAGCTTAATCTCTCAGATTTGAGTGTCTGGGAAGATATATCATATAGCTTAATCTCTCAGATAACATAGGCCACTAGAGACTATAGACTAGAACAGTCAGAGAGTTACGAACCTGGGAAAGTATGATATGCTTGAACTGATTAAAGCTGCTGGGTTTGTCTCTATTCCCAAGACGTCGCTCAGTGTCCGAAACGGACATGGTACTTTGTTACACTTCGGAATATATTTAATGCACGGGTGGGTACTCGGGTAGAACCACCGACCTTCCCCAGACCAGCTGGATAGCTTCTTCACATTAAATAATTCAATACCCCAGTGCGATTCGAACATGCATCGTTGAGTGGCAAGTGATTTGAAATCAATGCCGTTAACCACTCGACCATGGAGGGCCAGAGTTCGAGTTTTACAAGAACCACAATGGTTGTGTCATTAGGTATGTCGCGTAAAGCAACTGCCTCGTTCATCATATAATATTATTGCTTTATTGTGATATATTTGAATACGTATGGTATCCGTCCGTAACTGAAATACTGCTCCCGGGGGCTGCACGCAAGCCCCTTCCACAAATAAAGCTGGAGAGTCACCCGTTTATGTATGTATGTATGTATGTATGTATGTATGTATGTATGTATGTATGTATGTATGTATGTATGTATGTATGTATGTATGTATGTTCCATTAATGTCAAACCCCTTGCGGAGAAGTATACATGTTTTCCTGGGCAAGCCTAGACGACCTAAGTGGTTAACCAGTACTAAGCGATGTGTGCGAGATACCTTGTTCAATTATACTACATACGTGGCCTGACCAAGTATCGAACCCGGGACTGATCGATCCCAAATCCGACGCTGGACCACTGAGCGACGGACGCCACACTTCCACAGTTTACCTAAGTTGTTGGTGCGACTTTAACCCCACATCTAAACAAACAAACTCTAGTACATGTTCTGTGTGGTTCTGTTACGGGCGTTCGCCTCCTGAATGCTATAAGTTGTGAATAGATAGTACTTTTCCAAAACAAAAAGATATTTCAAA
>JABXNX010001927.1:0-10966 GCA_014843695.1 Archivesica marissinica | reverse complement strand
ATATATACTGAGTCAAAAAAGAAACGATACCTGGTGTTTATGTGTCTATAATTTCAACATTTATTAAGAAAAATCTTTGAAAATTCATAAGATGATAGTCTAACATGTTTGAAAGAGGAGCACATAAAGCATAATGAGCCTCCGAAACTGTCTGCTGCGTGATGACGTAATTCGTCGGACAGGGGTCTAATGGAGTTTTCACACAGACGTCAATACCGAGTATGGGCACCATTTGCGTCTCTCACTGCAATACACCGCCGTCGCATCGAACGGAAGAGTGTCTGAATCTCTTGCTGGTCAATATTTGTCCACTCCTGACGCAAAACATCCCTCAGTTTGTTTAACGTTACCGGCTGACGTCGTCTGACGCGGCGGTCTAACGTATCCCACAAATGTTCTATGGGTGACAAGTCTGGTGACAAAGCAGGCCACGGCAGGGTTTCAATATTGTTCTGCTCCAATAATGTGGTGGAAATCCGAGCAGTATGACACATGGCGTTGTCCTGTTGGAACAGTGTGACGTTTCTGTTGGCGTTAGAGAACGGCACAACAACTGGCGCAAGGATCTCATCACAGTACCGCTGGGCGTTTAGGTTCCCGTCCACCGCTAACAGTTCAGTGCGACTGCCGAATGTGATACCGCGCCACGCCATAGCGCTTCAGCCCCCGAACAGATCGACCTGACGTACACATGCGTCGGCGTAACGTTCACCGCGTCTGCGATATACCCGCTCTCTGCCATCCGCTCGACGCAAACAGAACCGCGATTCATCGCTAAACATCACCGAATTCCACTGTAACCGAGTCCAGCGAGCACGTTCCGTCGTCCATTCCCGCCGTACGTCACGGTGACGTCGTGTCAGGATGGGTCCAACGTATGGCCGATAGGCACGAATGCCAAGTTCACCCAGCCGGTTCCTGACTGTTTGTGCACTGATGCGATTGTTGGTCATCCCAGGAGTAACGGCAGCTGTGTGCGTAGCAGGTAGGAACCGGTCACCTAAATGTGACGTCCGAATATGACTGTCCTGTTCACGCGTCGTCACACGTGGTCGACCAGATCTTGGACGGTCGTCCACCGATCCATGTGTTCGATAACGTCGAAGTAGACGTGTTATCGTGATCCGCGTAACCCCGAGTCGATTTGCGACGTCACGCTGACGTAAACCGCCGTCAATCATGCCAATGGCACGCATTCTCTGATTGCGGTTTAGCCTAGGCATTTTGATAGAGGTAACAATGGGTATGTAAGGTGTTTTTCCTCGATGATAAATGCAATACCAGTACAATAAACCGTAGGAAGTTGTCTTTGTTGAGGAGCACGTGAAAATCGGAAATTCGGCGTTCCAGGATTATCGGGTGTTTATTTACCTGTGTTTATGGTTGGCTGACGTTGCAATAAGATACCCGGTACTGATACGTAATAATATATTAAACATTTCTATGGTTTTATCCGTTTTACGTCATTTTTAGTTTGGTATCGTTTCTTTTTTGACTCAGTATAGTATATATATACCAAAGCAGTCGCAATACTGTATCTGCATGTATGAAACGAGTTATGGCACAAATAGAGCGCACATTTGCTCATGTTTGACCTTATCATATATGATATTGCTGTAATTAGGATGTTTTTCAAGTTATCAAATCTACTTTGTTACCAAGATATATTACATTTTGTCAATTGTAGAATGTCGATCATTATGTAAATATTGTATGAAATGAAAATAAACGACGCCGTAAGGTTTCACAAAAAAAGCATAGCGCATGGACACACTTTTGGCATTTGAAACAGTACTTACATATATGCACTCAACACAATTCCCAATCGGTCATCTGGTGTTTTATAACAAATGGAGCCCACTAATAATCATACAATAGTTTAATCATATTTTATTGCTTATTTATATACAATACAATTACAAATATAAACATGGTAAATAGCTAAGCAAACTGATACAACTGCAATGCTATGCTTATACTTGCACAGTGCACGAATAAAATCTAGAAGCAAATGGGTTGGGCAACAAGTGTTACCAACATTAGCGAGTGCCCTCCCCAAAATCATACAACATAAACAGGTCAATCTTGTCATTGAATGCATATTATTCCAGATGATTATAAAGTAGGTCATTGCATAACGATCTGAAATAACATGGATATAGCAAATAAGATTATTTCAATATAGATATAATATTGTTAAAAAAATAAAAACAAGTTTAAACTTTATTTATTTTACAACGATTGCGAAGCAAGTTTTAACAACTTATATTAATCACTCTCGTTGGCGCGGATGAAAGCGTATATATGGTCATTCGTGTGCGAGGAAACCGGAGTACCCGTAGAAACACCACCTGTCCGATCTGGCGGCCACTGTACCATCTCAAATACTTCCCAGTCCGAGGATCGAACCCGGGTTGCATTGGTGAGAAGTGAGCGCATTAACTGCGCTAATCGGACAGCCATAGTGTTATTAGTTTGCTCCAAATACTGTAAAATACTGTAAAACACATAGGTACCGATTGGGAATTGTTAGTTCTCCCATTGCTTCCTTGTTCTTCTGTCTAAATGTCTTCGTTACAGATACAGTCAAACCTGTGTTAAAGTGATCACCTCTATTAAGTAGCCAACCTGCATTAAACAGCCAGTTACCACTTTCCCAATACAGTCAAACCTGTGTTAAAGTGATCACTTCTATTAAGCAGCCAACCTGCATTAAACAGCCAGTTACCACTTTCCCAATACAATCAAAACTGGGTTAAAGTGATCACCTCTATTAAGCAGCCAACCTGCATTAAGCAGCCAGTTACCACTTTCCCAATACAATCAAAACTGGATTAAAGTGATCACCTCTATTAAGCAGCCAACCTGTATTAAGCAGCCAGTTACCACTTTCCCAATACAGTCAAACCTGTGTTAAAGTGATCACCTCTATTAAGCAGCCAACCTGCATTAAGCAGCCAGTTACCACTCCCAATACAATCAAAATTGGGTTAAAGTGATCACCTCTATTAAGCAGCCAACCTGCATTAAGCACCCATTTACCACTTTCCCAATATATTCAAACCTGTGTTAAAGTGATCACCTCTATTAAGCAGCCAACCTGCATTAAGCAGCCAGTTTCAGATTCCCAATATACATGTGCTATACATATGACGTCTATTAAGCAGACACCTGTGTTACGCAGTCACTTCCTGTTAATCCCTTGGTTGGCTGCTTAGCACAGGTTTGACTGTAGACATTTAAAAAAAAAAAATGTTGATACAAAAAAGGAAAAATGTCCGTATAAACGTTGTGGGCTATAATAGGATCGAAACAGTTTTGGTTACATATCTCTATTTTGTTGGTAAATGTAATGTGAAACGTCATGTAACAACAAGGAACAAGCAGTCATCTTCTGAAATAGAATAGCATCTTTACAATATGTATTTCAGATGATTGCAAATTTTTCGAAGAGAGAGCAGGACACGTACGCTGGAGCAGGAAGTGTTGCCGAGGAGGTATTGTCGTGCATCAGAACCGTTACTTCTTTTAATGGGCAGAGTCAGGACCTTAAGAGGTTATTGAGTTAAATACAAATTATAAATGTCTTCGTGTGTTTGGGAATGGAGATAATGTATTGTCTTGTATTAGAACTGTTACTTCTTTTAATAGGCAGAGTCAGGACCTTAATAGGTTATTGTTTAAATACAAATTATAAATGTCTTCGTGTGTTTGGGAATGGAGGTAATATATTGTCGTGCATCAGAACCGTTACTTCTTTTAATGAGCAGAATCAGGATCTTAATAGGTTATTGTTTAAATACAAATTATAAATGTCTTCGTGTGTTTGGGAATGGAGAAAATATACGCTGGAGCAGGAAGTGTTGCCGAGGAGGTATTGTCGTGCATCAGAACCGTTACTTCTTTTAATGGGCAGAGTCAGGATCTTAAGAGGTTAACAAAAATCGAAGACAGATGGCGAAGTCAGTATCCCTATGGCGAGGACGACTAGTTCGCCCACATCGCCCTCTAGAATGATTCTGATAAACTATTATTAAACCAATAAACATGTTTAATTTCAGATACGAAAGTTCCCTGGAGCAAAGCAAAAACCTTGGTATACGGAAATCGTATGTATCCGGATTGAGCATGGGATTTACCATGCTTGTTATGTTCTCCACATATGCGCTCGCCTTTTGGTAAATATCTATCTGATATACAGTCTACGTCCGTTATGTCGAATTCCGTCGGACCGAACAAAATACTTCGACATAACCGAACGTTGGCTTAACGGTTATAGACGGTAATTCAGTTATATGTACAATGATAGTGTCTGAAACTGGACGTTGATCCTACTTCGAGATAACCGCATAATTCGACATAACCGAACTTTGGCTTAACGGTTATAGACTGTAATTCAGTTATATGTACAATGATAGTGTCTGAAACTGGACTTTGATCCGACTTCGAGATAACCGGAGAATTCGACATAGCCGACTTTGACATACCTGTAATTCAGTTGATTGCTCTACATATCATTCGGAGACTAGTGAAACACATTTTAATGATACATTTTTACTTTTATTTATGAACTCTCACTGTTAAATGCCGCATAGAAACGCCTTTGATCAAATCAGAGAACCCGATCAGACACAACAGAACGTGCCGTCTGATCAGGCTGTATGCTGATTGCTCTTCAGACAGTGGAGCTGAAGCACATGTCCGAATAGCAAACAACATAGATCATGATAAGACGCACGGCTGATCTGGATCAATGTTGTTTGCACATGCTCTGAATTTATTTGGCGCTGAAAGAGTGAAGCTTCGAACACATATTTAGCTGCGATAGTATTGTTTGATTTGTATTACTAGAGTCTAAGCATGTCTAACAATTTATATTATTCATTGTCGTTGGCGCGGATGAATTATTATATGTGTATATGTGGTCATTCGTGTGGGTGGAAACCGAAGTACCCGGAAAAAACCGACTGTTGTATTAGGTCGACTATTGTCAGACGGGGGGTCGAAACTGCGATCCGTAGATTACCAGTCCAACGTGTTAACCACTGGACTACAGATCCGTCTGTTGTTTATAACTCTTTTTTTTACGTTTATTTATCGTCGCTACCTGCTGCCCATATGAGCGACGCCTCCTGAAGATATTAGTCATTTTAGATTTTGGAGGATAGTGCAATGATACAGAGAGAGACCCATGCAGAGTCTTCTCTGGTTCTTTTACGCACACGGTGTAAAGCACCGACATGAGACCTCGGTTTAACGTCCCATCTGAAAGACTGTTAGTTTTATTAGGGTCAGACGGGGATTCGAAACTGCGATCCCTGGATTTATAACATAACATTTTATACGATATTGATCATACCAATTAATTGATTATCGATAACTGTGCCTGTGCCTCAATGTGTTACTAGTATTCAATTTGACAGATGAAAACGTTGGCAGTTTCTACGGAGGTTGGTGCACCCAAATACTGGTTAACCGCTGGAGCCTGTCCAGGAAAGGTGTTGTTAGGTAAACTGCCCGCCGGCGATATAGCCCAAAAACGGTGCTGATGCAGGCGTAAAACCCGAAATATAACATATAACAATTTGACAGGTAACATAGCAGTAAAACACACGTTCACTTGCCAGATGTGCCAGTAATCGTGGTCGACCCAATGTCTTTAAGACTCATACAAAGTAGGTGCACTGCGATGGGAATAAAACCAAACCAAATCATTATGCTGTCTACCGTTTCATTTAAGGTACGGATCGGAACAAGTGAAATCTGGTGACATGAAAGGGGGAGATGTTCTCACTGTGAGTACTATTATATACTTCAACATAATTATACTTCGAGATAACCGGATAATTCGACGTAACCGGCTTTGACCTAACGGTTGTAGACTGCATATTAATCATCCACTAATATTATATTGTAACCAGTTACTACATACTTTACTACAATGTACTTACTTCGAGATAGCCGGATAATTCGACATAACCGGCTTTGACCTAACGGTTGCATACTGCATATTAATCATCCACTAATATTGTATTGTAACCAGTTAATATAATTTACACTTTAATATAATGTACTTCGAGATAGCCAGATAATTCGAAATAACCGACTTTGACCTAACGGTTGTAGACTTTATATTAATCACCCACTAATTGCCAGTGTATTTTGTTTATAAAGCTTAAGCTTTATTTATTTTACAACGATTGCGAAACAAGTTTTAACAACTTATATTAATCACTCTCGTTGGCGCGGATGAAAGCGTATATGTGGTCATTCGTGTGGGAGGAAACCGGAGTACCCGGAGAAAACCCACCTGTACGATCTGGCGACCACCGTACCATCACACATACCAGTGTATTGTAACCAGTTACTAGATACCACATGTGAATTAAGACCAGTTTTCTAAATTCCGAGGACAATATTTTACTAACTGTTTGCTGAGTCAGACTCCGTGGTCGAGTGGTGAAGGTCGCTGACCTCTATGCCACTGTTAGCATTTATCTCCGTTGATCACGGGTTAAGCCCCGCTCAGGCCGTGACTCATTTATAAAAAGTAAAAGTAAAGTGTTTGTTTATTATAGTGTCACCCCTATTTTAAAGGGCCAGCAATGTCTAACTTATGAGACACCTCTTTTTCATGAACATCAGTACTTCCCGAATCCTATAATTGTATGCCAGGCGACATGCTGGTAGGCAATCGGTAACCAATATTTAACTATCTGGCGGCTCACCCAACCGACCATATCAGAACGAATCCCTGACGATATTCGAACTTTCGACCTCCCGCTCCGTAGGCGGACGCCTTATCCACTAGGCCACGTTGGCAGTTTATTTCGGAGTCTGTGGCAACACGTACTGGTTAACCTCTGGAACCTGCTCGTGATATGTGCTGTTATATAAGCTACCCGCTCGCGATTGAGCCCAAACTAGTGATGATGCAGGCGTAAAACCCTAACAAACATACAACCCACTTCCCGTGGTTCATTCTAGGTCAGAACTTTTGGGAGAAGTGAGAAAGCGTCCTTAGATGGTGTTATTTAATAAATATCAACACAATAATTATGGTTAAATTGCCATGTATGACCATTATATACAATTGTCACTTGTCATTCAATACAACAGTTGAATAGAAGGGGTGCTTTATAATAGATCAGTATATGTTACTGGCCAAAATTGTAAAAAAAACCCAAACAAAAAAACAATATTTTTTAGGGAGAAGTTGGGTTGCCAGAGGGCGATGTCAGGGTCCCAATGGTGACTATTTCACCCACATCGCCCTCTAAAATGTCCCAGGTCTCTCATCAACAACGTGCACGTCGTGACATAGGCACAGCTCACAGCAGGAAATTGAGTCAAGGACTTCTCTGACGGAAGCTGTGCTATCGGATCAGCATATGTCGCATGACTCTACACAAGTATAAACGCAGTAACTTACCTACTTGGCGAGACAACAACACTCGGTGCTCGCGACGGAGGATAGCTGGTTTAATTTTGAGCCAGCTCCTTCAAGGGAACGGTTCTCCTTCAAGGAAGACGCTGTGACGTTGACTTTTTGATGACGCGAGGACCCCAGCGAAGAAACCATTATTGCTACTATGAGCTGACAAATCGTGGAAGACTCCTTCGAAAGATAGGATACAGGATGTGTCACCCTGAGAAGAACGACTATGCCTTTCCACATAAGCAACTTAGATGACAACATAATCTACTTAGGGAAACCAGTCGCCCAACGAATATGCCTTTCCAGTTGTCTACATAAGCAACTTAGTAATCTAGAGAAATCAGTCGCCCAAATGCCTCGGCGGAGGCGACTATGAAGATAACTATTTCGCTCGTTCTAAAATGATCCCTGATTTCCTGAATGTTATAATTATATAGATGCACATTTTGTTTTCGTTGCAGGTGTTTTTCTGTGTATTGATTGGTACACTTTCTATCGGCAACATAACACCACACGTTACCACAATCGCCGGAGCAAAAGGTGCCGCCGCAGTATTAATTGACATTATTGACAATGTAAGTTAATTTATCATGAACGGCCGCACTTAGGCATGAGCCTGTACTACTAAAGTCTAAGAATTACACTGTCCATACAAAGCTTGAACATTAAAGACCCACACAGACTGACACATGTCCACACAGACTGACAAATGTCCACACAGACTGACAAAGACCTACACAGACTGACAAAGACCTACACAGACTGACAATGACCTACACAGACTGACAAAGACCCACACATACTAACAAATAACCACACATACTGACAAAGACCTACACAGACTGACAAAGACCTACACAGACTGACAAAGACCCACACAAACTGACAAAGACCTACACATACGGACAAAGAATCACACACATTGTGTGAAAGACTTATACAGACTGTGAAACGCCCAAACATGCTGATACAGACTCAAACAGACAGACAAAAGCATAGCAGTTATCATTAAAGTGTTAGTTTAGTTTCTACAACTTTATTTTAGCTCGATTGCGAAACAAGTTCTTACAACTTATAATAATCACTCTCGAGACCTCATTCATATTAATGGCCTGAATTCTTATACCACATCTTTTCTACACATCAACTAGTCTGAAGTCTTCTCAAGTCACATAATTTCTCAAAAAACACAAAAACTATACACGCCTGTCATGAAAATGCATTTTACCAACAATACAAATTAACTATATTAGTTATTGGAACTACATTCGACCGCGGATGCACATATGCGTATATACAATCTGAAACCATTACCCACCACTCGCTCTAATACTGGATTTACATTATACTGTGATCATCTGCAACATATGTTTTTAAAAAAAAAAATATTATTATTGTTATTATTGTTCGCAATTATGTATAATTCGTAAAATGTCGTGATATAAATATTTTCAAAAATAATATGTAGCTTTACATTACATACTGGAACCATTAGAACGTTTGCCACAAGGTGCTTCTACCACCTACCAAAGGTGTGTCACCGTTATTTAAGTTTAATATCATATACTAGAGGACATAGAAAACGCACACTTCGGATAAGTGTGTTTTGCATGAAAAACAATAACTAAATTAATACATAGTTTTAAACATTTTGGAATATTTTTAGTTCAGTTTGTGTTTTGTAATAAAGATGTGATATATCTTCGATGGAATCCTTCGTATTTCGTTTTCATGTAATACTGATCATATAATGTAGGTGTGCGTTTTCTATGTCCTCTAGTATATAATGTAGGTGTGCGTTTTCTATGTCCTCTATTATATAATGTAAGTGTGCGTTTTCTATGTCCTCTAGTATATAATGTAGGTGTGCGTTTTCTATGTCCTCTAGTATATAGTGTAGGTGTGCGTATTCTATGTCCTCTAGTATATAATGTAGGTGTGCGTTTTCTATGTCCTCTAGTATGTAATGCAGGTGTGCGTTTTCTATGTCCTCTAGTGTATAATGCAGGTGTTCGTTTTCTATGTCCTCTAGTATATAATGTAGGTGTGCGTTTTCTATGTCCTCTAGTATATAATGTAGGTGTGCGTTTTCTATATCCTCTAGTATATAATATAGGTGTGAGTTTTCTATGTCCTCTAGTATATAATGTAGGTGTGCGTTTTCTATGTCCTCTAGTATATAATGTAGGTGTGCGTTTTCTATGTCCTCTAGTATATAATGTAGGTGTGCGTTTTCTATGTCCTCTAGTATATAATGTAGGTGTGCGTTTTCTATGTCCTCTAGTATATAATGTAGGTGTGCGTTTTCTATGTCCTCTAGTATATAATGTAGGTGTGCGTTTTCTATGTCCTCTAGTATATAATGTAGGTGTGCGTTTTCTATGTCCTCTAGTATATAATGTAGGTGTGCGTTTTCTATGTCCTCTAGTATATAATGTAGGTGTGCGTTTTCTATGTCCTCTAGTATATAATGTAGGTGTGCGTTTTCTATGTCCTCTAGTATATAATGTAGGTGTGCGTTTTCTATGTCCTCTAGTATATAATGTAGGTGTGCGTTTTCTATGTCCTCTAGTATATAATGTAGGTGTGCGTTTTCTATGTCCTCTAGTATATAATGTAGGTGTGCGTTTTCTATGTCCTCTAGTATATAATGTAGGTGTGCGTTTTCTATGTCCCTAGTATTAATAGTCTCTAGTTATATAATGTAGGTGTCTTATGTCCTCTAGTATATAATGTAGGTGTGCGTTTCTATGTCCTCTAGTATATAATGTAGGTGTGCGTTCTATGTCCTCTAGTATATAATGTAGGTGTGCGTTTTCTATGTCCTCTAGTATATAATGTAGGTGTGCGTTTTCTATGTCCTCTAGTATATAATGTAGGTGTGCGTTTTCTATGTCCTCTAGTATATAATGTAGGTGTGCGTTTTCTATGTCCTCTAGTATATAATGTAGGTGTGCGTTTTCTATGTCCTCTAGTATATAATGTAGGTGTGCGTTTTCTATGTCCTCTAGTATATAATGTAGGTGTGCGTTTTCTATGTCCTCTAGTATATAATGTAGGTGTGCGTTTTTGCTCTAGTAATAATGTAGTTGCTCAAAGTCGTTTCATGTCCTCTAGTATATAATAGTGGTTCTATGTCCTCTAGTATATAATGTAGGTGTGCATTTTCTATGTCCTCTAGTATATAGTGTAGGTGTGCGTTTTCTATATCCTCTAGTATATAATGTAGGTGTGCGTTTTCTATGTCCTCTAGTATATAGTGTAGGTGTGCGTTTTCTATGTCCTCTAGTATATAATGTAAGTGTGCGTTTTCTATGTCCTCTAGTATATAGTGTAAGTGTGCGTTTTCTATGTCCTCTAGTATATAATGTAAGTGTGCGTTTTCTATGTCCTCTAGTATATAGTGTAGGTGTGCGTTTTCTATGTCCTCTAGTATATAATGTAAGTGTGCGTTTTCTATGTCCTCTAGTATATAGTGTAGGTGTGCGTTTTCTATGTCCTCTAGTATATAATATAGGTGTGAGTTTT
>JABXNX010001926.1:0-10974 GCA_014843695.1 Archivesica marissinica | reverse complement strand
GGTTAATATACTATTATATCTCCATACAAACGACAGCCATTTAACCCTTTCCTTAATAGAGATTTAGGTTAATATACTATTATATCTCCATACAAACGACAGCCATTTAACCCTTTCCTTCATAGAGATTTAGGTTAATATACTATTATATCTACATGCAAACGACAGCCATTTAACCCTTTCCTTCATAGAGATTTAGGTTAATATACTATTATATCAACATACAAACGACAGCAATTTAACCCTTTCCTTCATAAGAGATTTAGGTTAATATACTATTATAGGTTAATATACTATTATATCTCCATACAAACGACTGCCATTTAACCCTTTCCTTCATAGAGATTTAGGTTAATATACTATTATATCAACATACAAACGACAGCAATTTAACCCTTTCCTTCATAAGAGATTTAGGTTAATATACTATTATAGGTTAATATACTATTATATCAGTGAAATCAAACATTTAATTTGTCGTATATGACATTTAGCACATGGTTGCATCATTTTCTTATCATAAAAACACTTTTCAGCCTAAAATAAAAAGACAATTTGTTTCTTTAACCCTTTCCTTCATAGAGATTTAGGTTAATATACTATTATATCTCCATACAAACGACAGCCATTTAACCCTTTCTTTCATAGAGATTTAGGTTAATATACTATTATATCTCCATACAAACGACAGCCATTTAACCCTTTCCTTCATAGAGATTTAGGTTAATATAATATTATATCTCCATACAAACGACAGTCATTTAACCCTTTCCTTCATAGAGATTTAGGTTAATATACTATTATATCTCCATACAAACGACAGTCATTTAACCCTTTCCTTCATAGAGATTTAGGTTAATATACTATTATATCTCCATACAAACGACAGCCATTTAAACCTTTCCTTAATAGAGATTTAGGTTAATATACTATTATATCTCCATACAAATGACAGCCATTTAACCCTTTCCTTCATAGAGATTTAGGTTAATATCTATTATATCTCCATACAAAGACAGCCATTTAACCCTTTCCTTCATAGAGATTTAGGTTAATATACTATTATATTCCATAACAAGAAAGCATTTAACCAGTTCCTTCATAAGAGATTTAGGTTAATATACTATTATATCTCCATGCAAACGACAGCCATTTAACCCTTTCCTTCATAGAGATTTAGGTTAATATACTATTATATCAACATACAAACGACAGCAATTTAACCCTTTCCTTCATAAGAGAGTTAGGTTAATATACTATTATATCTCCATACAAACGACAGCCATTTAACCCTTTCCTTCATAGAGATTTAGGTTAATATACTATTATATCAACATACAAATGACAGCAATTTAACCCTTTCCTTCATAAGAGATTTAGGTTAATATACTATTATAGGTTTTTTTTTCTCCATACAAACAACAGCCATTTAACTCTATCCGTCATAGAGATTTAGGATAATATACTATTATATCTCCATTCAAACGACAGCCATTTAACCCTTTGCTTCATAGAGATTTAGGTTACTATACTATTATATCTCCATACAAACAACAGCCATTTAGCTATCATGCAGTGGATAAATAGTGGCCATATCTATCCCACCTCCATAGATATTACTGGGACTACATGAGATTCTGGCCTATATTATGAACATTGGTTTGGCTACTACATTTTCAATGTATGTCGTATTGGTAATGGCGTCAAGAGGTGCTTCTATGATGGAAAGTGTTTATGAACATTGGTTTGGCTACTACATTGTCAATGTATGTCGTATTGGTAATGGCATCAAGGTGTTTCTATGAGGGAAAGGGTTTATGAACATTGGTTTGGCTACTACATTGTCAATGTATGTCGTAATGGCATCAAGAGGTGATTCTATGAGGGTAAGGGTTTATGAACATTGGTTTGGCTACTACATTGTCAATGTATGTCGTATTGGTAAATGGCGTCAATAGGTGCTTCTATGAGGGAAAGGGTTTATGAGCATTGGTTTGGCTACTACATTGTCAATTTATGTCGTATTGGTAATGACATCAAGAGGGGCTTCTATGAGGGAAAGGGTTTATTAACATTGGTTTGGCTACTACCTTGTCAATGTATGTCATATTGGTAAATGGCGTCAAGAGGTGCCTCTATGAGGGAAAGGGTTTATGAACATTGGTTTGGCTACTACAGTGTCAATGTATGTCGTATTGGTAATGGCATCAAGAGGTGCTTCTATGAGGGAAAGGGTTAATGAACATTGGTTTGATTACAGTTACCAATGGAGACTACAATTTATGAAGCTGGTTACCGATGGATACTACAATTTATGAAGTTGGTTACCAATGGATACTACAATTTATGAAGTTGGTTACCGATGGATACTACAATTTATGAAGTTGGTTACCAATGGAGACTACAATTTATGAAGCTGGTTACCAATGGATACTACAATTTATGAAGCTGTCTACCGATGGAGAACAAGTATGATGATAGGACTGGTGTTATGCATGTTTGTATTAATGTATTATGGTATAAGTAATAGCCTACTTACTCAATATAAATGGTTCCTCCGCTTCCACCCCCAGAATCAATGCCTCCATTGGAACCATCCACTGATATGGCACCATCCACGAGTAAGTCTGTCGCAACCTACAACAATATCCATAGTGAAAGCACCACTCAGTGGCGTAGCTTCCAATTGTGAAAGCACCACTCGGTGGCGTAGCTTCCAATAGTGAAAGCACCACTCAGTGGCGTAGCTTCCAATTGTGAAAGAACCACTCAGTGGCGTAGCTTCCAATTGTGAAAGCACCACTCAGTGGCGTAGCTTCCAATTGTGAAAGCACCACTCAGTGGCATAGCTTCCAATTGTGAAAGCACCACTCAGTGGCGTAGCTTCCAATTGTGAAAGCACCACTCAGTGGCGTAGCTTCCAATAGTGAAAACACCACTCAAAATTGATTATATGAATATGCGAAAAATGAATGCAATAAAAAAACTAGAGATTGTTGTTGAATAAATATATATAATATATATCAATATGTCTCCACACTCACTGTTGCTACAGTGGAGTAACAAGGGAAAGTAATATGTCTCCACACTCACTGTTACTTCAGTGGAGTAACAAGAGAAAGTAATATGTCTCCACACTCACTGTTACAGTGGAGTAACAAGAGAAAGTAAGATGTCTCCACACTCACTGTTGCTACAGTGGATTACAAGAGAAAGCAAGATGTCTCCACACTCACTGTTGCTACAGTGGATTAACAAGAGAAAGTAAGATGTCTCCACACACACTGTTGCTTCAGTGGATTAACAAGAGAAAGCAAGATGTCTCCACACTCACTGTTGCTTCAGTGGAGTAACAAGAGAAAGTAAGATGTCTCCACACACATTGTTGCTACAGTGGATTAACAAGAGAAAGTAAGATGTCTCCACACACATTGTTGCTTCAGTGGAGTAACAAGAGAAAGTAAGATGTCTCCACACACACTGTTGCTTCAGTGGAGTATCAAGAGAAAGCAATATGTCTCCACACTCACTGTTGCTACAGTGGAGTAACAAGAGAAAGCAAGATGTCTCCACACTCACTGTTGCTTCAGTGGAGTAACAAGAGAAAGCAATATGTCTCCACACTCACTGTTGCTACAGTGGAGTAACAAGAGAAAGCAAGATGTCTCCACACTCACTGTTGCTACAGTGGATTAACAAGAGAAAGTAAGATGTCTCCACACACATTGTTGCTACAGTGGATTAACAAGAGAAAGTAAGATGTCTCCACACTCACTGTTGCTACAGTGGATTAACAAGAGAAAGTAAGATGTCTCCACACACACTGTTGCTACAGTGGATTAACAAGAGAAAGTAAGATGTCTCCACACACACTGTTGCTACAGTGGATTAACAAGAGAAAGTAAGATGTCTCCACACACACTGTTGCTACAGTGGATTAACAAGAGAAAGTAAGATGTCTCCACACTCACTGTTGCTACAGTGGATTAACAAGAGAAAGTAAGATGTCTCCACACACACTGTTGCTACAGTGGAGTAACAAGAGAAAGTAAGATGTCTCCACACTCACTGTTGCTACAGTGGAGTAACAAGAGAAAGCAATATGTCTCCACACTCACTGTTGCTACAGTGGAGTAACAAGAGAAAGTAAGATGTCTCCACACTCACTGTTGCTTCAGTGGAGTAACACGAGAAAGCAATATGTCTCCACACTCACTGTTGCTACAGTGGAGTAACAAGAGAAAGTAAGATGTCTCCACACACACTGTTGCTACAGTGGATTAACAAGAGAAAGTAAGATGTCTCCACACACACTGTTGCTACAGTGGATTAACAAGAGAAAGTAAGATGTCTCCACACACATTGTTGCTACAGTGGAGTATCAAGAGAAAGCAATATGTCTCCACACTCACTGTTGCTACAGTGGAGTAACAAGAGAAAGCAAGATGTCTCCACACACACTGTTGCTTCAGTGGAGTATCAAGAGAAAGCAATATGTCTCCACACTCACTGTTGCTACAGTGGAGTAACAAGAGAAAGCAAGATGTCTCCACACTCACTGTTGCTACAGTGGATTAACAAGAGAAAGTAAGATGTCTCCACACACATTGTTGCTTCAGTGGAGTAACAAGAGAAAGTAATATGTCTCCACACACACTGTTGCTACAGTGGATTAACAAGAGAAAGTAAGATGTCTCCACACTCACTGTTGCTACAGTGGAGTAACAAGAGAAAGCAAGATGTCTCCACACACATTGTTGCTACAGTGGATTAACAAGAGAAAGTAAGATGTCTCCACACACACTGTTGCTTCAGTGGAGTAACAAGAGAAAGCATATGTCTCCACACTCACTGTTGCTACAGTGGATTAACAAGAGAAAGCAAGATGTCTCCACAGTCACTGTTGCTACAGTGGAGTAACAAGAGAAAGCAAGATGTCTCCACACTCACTGTTGCTACAGTGGAGTAACAAGAGAAAGCAAGATGTCTCCACACTCACTGTTGCTACAGTGGATTAACAAGAGAAAGTAAGATGTCTCCACACTCACTGTTGCTACAGTGGAGTAACAAGAGAAAGCAAATGTCTCCACACTCACTGTTGCTACAGTGGAGTAACAAGAGAAAGCAAGATGTCTCCACACTCACTGTTGCTACAGTGGATTAACAAGAGAAAGCAAGATGTCTCCACACTCACTGCTACAGTGGAGTAACAAGAGAAAGCAAGATGTCTCCACACTCACTGCTACAGTGGAGTAACAAGAGAAAGCAAGATGTCTCCACACTCACTGCTACAGTGGAGTAACAAGAGAAAGCAAGATGTCTCCACACTCACTGTTGCTACAGTGGAGTAACAAGAGAAAGCAAGATGTCTCCACACTCACTGTTGCTACAGTGGATTAACAAGAGAAAGTAAGATGTCTCCACACTCACTGCTACAGTGGAGTAACAAGAGAAAGCAAGATGTCTCCACACTCACTGCTACAGTGGAGTAACAAGAGAAAGCAAGATGTCTTCATACTCACTGCTACAGTGGAGTAACAAGAGAAAGCAAGATGTCTCCACACTCACTGTTGCTACAGTGGAGTAACAAGAGAAAGCAAGATGTCTCCACACTCACTGTTGCTACAGTGGATTAACAAGAGAAAGCAAGATGTCTCCACACTCACTGTTGCTACAGTGGATTAACAAGAGAAAGCAAGATGTCTCCACACTCACTGTTGCTACAGTGGATTAACAAGAGAAAGTAATAGGTCTCCACACTCACTGTTACAGTGGAGTAACAAGAGAAAGTAAGATGTCTCCACACTCACTGTTGCTACAGTGGATTACAAGAGAAAGCAAGATGTCTCCACACTCACTGTTGCTACAGTGGATTAACAAGAGAAAGTAAGATGTCTCCACACACACTGTTGCTTCAGTGGATTAACAAGAGAAAGCAAGATGTCTCCACACTCACTGTTGCTTCAGTGGAGTAACAAGAGAAAGTAAGATGTCTCCACACACATTGTTGCTACAGTGGAGTAACAAGAGAAAGCAAGATGTCTCCACACACACACTGTTGCTTCAGTGGAGTATCAAGAGAAAGCAATATGTCTCCACACTCACTGTTGCTACAGTGGAGTAACAAGAGAAAGCAAGATGTCTCCACACTCACTGTTGCTACAGTGGAGTAACAAGAGAAAGCAATATGTCTCCACACTCACTGTTGCTACAGTGGAGTAACAAGAGAAAGCAAGATGTCTCCACACTCACTGTTGCTACAGTGGATTAACAAGAGAAAGTAAGATGTCTCCACACACATTGTTGCTTCAGTGGATTAACAAGAGAAAGTAATATGTCTCCACACACACTGTTGCTACAGTGGATTAACAAGAGAAAGTAAGATGTCTCCACACACACTGTTGCTACAGTGGATTAACAAGAGAAAGTAAGATGTCTCCACACACACTGTTGCTACAGTGGATTAACAAGAGAAAGTAAGATGTCTCCACACACACTGTTGCTACAGTGGATTAACAAGAGAAAGTAAGATGTCTCCACACTCACTGTTGCTACAGTGGATTAACAAGAGAAAGCAATATGTCTCCACACTCACTGTTGCTACAGTGGAGTAACAAGAGAAAGCAAGATGTCTCCACACACACACACTGTTGCTTCAGTGGAGTAACAAGAGAAAGCAATATGTCTCCACACTCACTGTTGCTACAGTGGAGTAACAAGAGAAAGCAAGATGTCTCCACACTCACTGTTGCTACAGTGGATTAACAAGAGAAAGTAAGATGTCTCCACACACATTGTTGCTTCAGTGGATTAACAAGAGAAAGTAATATGTCTCCACACACACTGTTGCTACAGTGGATTAACAAGAGAAAGTAAGATGTCTCCACACACATTGTTGCTACAGTGGATTAACAAGAGAAAGTAAGATGTCTCCACACACACTGTTGCTACAGTGGATTAACAAGAGAAAGTAAGATGTCTCCACACACATTGTTGCTACAGTGGAGTAACAAGAGAAAGCAAGATGTCTCCACACTCACTGTTGCTACAGTGGAGTAACAAGAGAAAGCAAGATGTCACCACACACATTGTTGCTACAGTGGATTAACAAGAGAAAGTAAGATGTCTCCACACACACTGTTGCTTCAGTGGAGTAACAAGAGAAAGCATATGTCTCCACACTCACTGTTGCTACAGTGGATTAACAAGAGAAAGTAAGATGTCTCCACACTCACTGCTACAGTGGAGTAACAAGAGAAAGCAAGATGTCTCCACACTCACTGCTACAGTGGAGTAACAAGAGAAAGCAAGATGTCTCCACACTCACTGCTACAGTGGAGTAACAAGAGAAAGCAAGATGTCTCCACACTCACTGTTGCTACAGTGGAGTAACAAGAGAAAGCAAGATGTCTCCACACTCACTGTTGCTACAGTGGATTAACAAGAGAAAGCAAGATGTCTCCACACTCACTGTTGCTACAGTGGATTAACAAGAGAAAGCAAGATGTCTCCACACTCACTGTTGCTACAGTGGATTAACAAGAGAAAGTAATAGGTCTCCACACTCACTGTTACAGTGGAGTAACAAGAGAAAGTAAGATGTTTCCACACTCACTGTTGCTACAGTGGATTACAAGAGAAAGCAAGATGTCTCCACACTCACTGTTGCTACAGTGGATTAACAAGAGAAAGTAAGATGTCTCCACACACACTGTTGCTTCAGTGGATTAACAAGAGAAAGTAAGATGTCTCCACACACACTGTTGCTACAGTGGATTAACAAGAGAAAGTAAGATGTCTCCACACACACTGTTGCTACAGTGGATTAACAAGAGAAAGTAAGATGTCTCCACACACATTGTTGCTACAGTGGAGTATCAAGAGAAAGCAATATGTCTCCACACTCACTGTTGCTACAGTGGAGTAACAAGAGAAAGCAAGATGTCTCCACACACACACATTGTTGCTTCAGTGGAGTATCAAGAGAAAGCAATATGTCTCCACACTCACTGTTGCTACAGTGGAGTAACAAGAGAAAGCAAGATGTCTCCACACTCACTGTTGCTACAGTGGATTAACAAGAGAAAGTAAGATGTCTCCACACACATTGTTGCTTCAGTGGATTAACAAGAGAAAGTAATATGTCTCCACACACACTGTTGCTACAGTGGATTAACAAGAGAAAGTAAGATGTCTCCACACACATTGTTGCTACAGTGGAGTAACAAGAGAAAGCAAGATGTCTCCACACTCACTGTTGCTACAGTGGAGTAACAAGAGAAAGCAAGATGTCACCACACACATTGTTGCTACAGTGGATTAACAAGAGAAAGTAAGATGTCTCCACACACACACTGTTGCTTCAGTGGAGTAACAAGAGAAAGCAAGATGTCTCCACACTCACTGTTGCTACAGTGGAGTAACAAGAGAAAGCAAGATGTCTCCACACTCACTGTTGCTACAGTGGATTAACAAGAGAAAGTAAGATGTCTCCACACTCACTGCTACAGTGGAGTAACAAGAGAAAGCAAGATGTCTCCACACTCACTGCTACAGTGGAGTAACAAGAGAAAGCAAGATGTCTTCACACTCTTGCTACAGTGGAGTAACAAGAGAAAGCAAGATGTCTCCACACTCACTGTTGCTACAGTGGAGTAACAAGAGAAAGCAAGATGTCTCCACACTCACTGTTGCTACAGTGGAGTAACAAGAGAAAGCAAGATGTCTCCACACTCACTGTTGCTACAGTGGATTAACAAGAGAAAGCAAGATGTCTCCACACTCACTGTTGCTACAGTGGATTAACAAGAGAAAGTAATAGGTCTCCACACTCACTGCTACAGTGGAGTAACAAGAGAAAGCAAGATGTCTCCACACTCACTGCTACAGTGGAGTAACAAGAGAAAGCAAGATGTCTTCATACTCACTGCTACAGTGGAGTAACAAGAGAAAGTAAGATGTCTCCACACTCACTGTTGCTACAGTGGATTACAAGAGAAAGCAAGATGTCTCCACACTCACTGTTGCTACAGTGGATTAACAAGAGAAAGTAAGATGTCTCCACACACACTGTTGCTTCAGTGGATTAACAAGAGAAAGCAAGATGTCTCCACACTCACTGTTGCTTCAGTGGAGTAACAAGAGAAAGTAAGATGTCTCCACACACATTGTTGCTACAGTGGAGTAACAAGAGAAAGCAAGATGTCTCCACACACACACTGTTGCTTCAGTGGAGTATCAAGAGAAAGCAATATGTCTCCACACTCACTGTTGCTACAGTGGAGTAACAAGAGAAAGCAAGATGTATCCACACTCACTGTTGCTTCAGTGGAGTAACACGAGAAAGCAAGATGTCTCCACACTCACTGTTGCTACAGTGGAGTAACAAGAGAAAGCAAGATGTCTCCACACTCACTGTTGCTACAGTGGATTAACAAGAGAAAGTAAGATGTCTCCACACTCACTGTTGCTACAGTGGATTAACAAGAGAAAGTAAGATGTCTCCACACTCACTGTTGCTACAGTGGATTAACAAGAGAAAGTAAGATGTCTCCACACTCACTGTTGCTACAGTGGAGTAACAAGAGAAAGCAAGATGTCTCCACACTCACTGTTGCTACAGTGGATTAACAAGAGAAAGCAAGATGTCTCCACACTCACTGTTGCTACAGTGGATTAACAAGAGAAAGTAAGATGTCTCCACACACACTGTTGCTACAGTGGATTAACAAGAGAAAGTAAGATGTCTCCACACACACTGTTGCTACAGTGGAGTACAAGAGAAAGCAAGATGTCTCCACACTCACTGTTGCTACAGTGGAGTAACAAGAGAAAGCAAGATGTCTCCACACACACTGTTGCTACAGTGGAGTATCAAGAGAAAGCAATATGTCTCCACACTCACTGTTGCTACAGTGGAGTAACAAGAGAAAGCAAGATGTCTCCACACTCACTGTTGCTACAGTGGATTAACAAGAGAAAGTAAGATGTCTCCACACACATTGTTGCTTCAGTGGATTAACAAGAGAAAGTAATATGTCTCCACACACACTGTTGCTACAGTGGATTAACAAGAGAAAGTAAGATGTCTCCACACACATTGTTGCTACAGTGGAGTAACAAGAGAAAGCAAGATGTCTCCACACTCACTGTTGCTACAGTGGAGTAACAAGAGAAAGCAAGATGTCTCCACACACATTGTTGCTACAGTGGATTAACAAGAGAAAGTAAGATGTCTCCACACACACACTGTTGGTTGTTGCTTCAGTGGAGTAACAAGAGAAAGCATATGTCTCCACACTCACTGTTGCTACAGTGGATTAACAAGAGAAAGCAAGATGTCTCCACAGTCACTGTTGCTACAGTGGAGTAACAAGAGAAAGCAAGATGTCTCCACTCCACACTCACTGTTGCTACAGTGGATTAACAAGAGAAAGTAAGATGTCTCCACACTCACTGCTACAGTGGAGTAACAAGAGAAAGCAAGATGTCTCCACACTCACTGCTACAGTGGAGTAACAAGAGAAAGCAAGATGTCTTCATACTCACTGCTACAGTGGAGTAACAAGAGAAAGCAAGATGTCTCCACACTCACTGTTGCTACAGTGGATTAACAAGAGAAAGCAAGATGTCTCCACACTCACTGTTGCTACAGTGGAGTAACAAGAGAAAGCAAGATGTCTCCACACTCACTGTTGCTACAGTGGAGTAACAAGAGAAAGCAAGATGTCTCCACACTCACTGTTGCTTCAGTGGATTAACAAGAGAAAGCAAGATGTCTCCACACTCACTGTTGCTACAGTGGATTAACAAGAGAAAGCAAGATGTCTCCACACTCACTGTTGCTACAGTGGAGTAACAAGAGAAAGCAAGATGTCTCCACACTCACTGTTGCTACAGTGGAGTAACAAGAGAAAGCAAGATGTCTCCACACTCTCTGTTGCTACAGTGGATTAACAAGAGAAAGTAAGATGT
>JABXNX010001925.1:0-10974 GCA_014843695.1 Archivesica marissinica | reverse complement strand
ACCACGACCGCCTGGCTGGAATGTATGCACACAGCTTACAATGACCGCCTGGTTGGAATGTATGCTTACCATGACCGCCTGGCTGGAATGTATGCAAACAGCTTACCATGACCGCCTGGCTGGAATGTATACACAAAGCTTACCACGACCGCCTGACTGGAATGTATGCTTACCACGACCGCCTGGCTGGAATTTATGCACACAGCTTATCACGATCGCCTGACTGGAATGTATGCTTACCACGACCGCCTGGCTGGAATGTATGCACACAGCTTACCACGACCGCCTGACTGGAATGTATGCTTACCACGACTGCCTGGCTGGAATGTATGCACACAGCTTACCCCGACCGCCTGGCTGGAATGTATGCACACATCTTACCACGACCGCCTGGTTGGAATGTATACTTACCACGACCGCCTGGCTGGAATGTATGCACACAGCCTTCCACGATCGCCTGGATGGAATGTATGCACATAGCTTACCACGACCGCCTGACTGGAATGTATGCTTACCACGACCGCCTGGCTGGAATGTATGTACACAGCTTACCACGATCGCCTGACTGGAATGTATGCTTACTACGACCGCCTGTATGCACACAGCTTACCACGATCGCCGGAATGGAATGTATGCTTACCACGAATGCCTGGCTGGAATGTATGCACACAGCTTACCACGACCACCTGACTGGAATGTATGCACACAGCTTACCATCACCGCCTGGCTGGCATGTATGCACACAGCCTACCACGACCGCCTGGCTGGAATGTATGCACACAGCTTACCACGACCGCATGGCTGGAATGTATGTACACAGCTTACCACGACCGCCTGGGTGGAATGTATGCACACAGCTTACCACGACCGCCTGGCTGGAATGTATGCACACAGCTTACCACGACCGCCTGACTGGAATGTATGCTTACCACGACCGCCTGGCTGGAATGTATGCTTACCACGACCGCCTGGCTGGAATGTATGCACACAGCTTACCACGGCCGCCTGCCTGGAATGTTTGCACACAGCTTGCCACGACTGCCTGATTGGAATTTATGCTTACCACAACCGCCTGGCTGGAATGTATGCTTACCACGACCGCCTGGCTGTAATGTATACAAACAGCTTACCACGACCGCCTGACTGGAATGTGTGCACACAGTTTACCACGACAGCCTGACTGGAATGTATGCACACAGCTTACCACGACCGCCTGACTGGAATGTATGCTTACCATGACCGCCTGACTGGAATGTATGCACACAGCTTACCACGACCGCCTGACTGGAATGTATGCACACGGCTTACCATGACCGCCTGGCTGGAATGTATGCACACAGCCTACCACGATCGCCTGGCTGGAATGTATGCACACAGCTTACCAAGATCGCCTGACTGGAATGTATGATTACCATGACCGCCTGGCTGGAATGTATGCACACAACTTACCACGACCGCCTGACTGGAATGTATGCTTACCATGACCGCCTGGATGTAATGGATGCACACAGCTTACCACGACCGCCTGGCTGGAATGTATACACACAGCTTACTACGACCGCCTGGCTGGAATGTATGCACACAGCTTACCAAGACGGCCTGGCTGGAATGTATGCACACAGCTTACCACGACCGCCTGGCTGGAATGTATGCACACAGCTTACCATGACCGCCTGGTTGGAATGTATGCTTACCATGACCGCCTGGCTGGAATGTATGCACACAGCTTACCACGACCGCCTGACTGGAATGTATGCTTACCACGACCGCCTGGCTGGAATGTATGCACACAGCTTACCACGATCGCCTGACTGGAATGTATGCTTACCACGACCGCCTGGCTGGAATGTATGCACACAGCTTACCACGACCGCCTGACTGGAATGTATGCTTACCACGACTGCCTGGCTGGAATGTATGCACACAGCTTACCCCGACCGCCTGGCTGGAATGTATGCACACAGCTTACCACGACCGCCTGGTTGGAATGTATACTTACCACGACCGCCTGGCTGGAATGTATGCACAGCCTACCACGATCGCCTGGCTGGAATGTATGCACACAGCTTACCACGACCGCCTGACTGGAATGTATGCTTACCACGACCGCCTGGCTGGAATGTATGCACACAGCTTACCACGATCGCCTGACTGGAATGTATGCTTACCACGACCGCCTGGCTGGAATGTATGCACACAGCTTACCACGACCGCCTGACTGGAATGTATGCTTACCACGACCGCCTGGCTGGAATGTATGCACACAGCTTACCACGACCACCTGACTGGAATGTATGCACACAGCTTACCACGACCGCCTGGCTGGAATGTATGCACACAGCCTACCACGACCGCCTGGCTGGAATGTATGCACACAGCTTACCACGACCGCATGGCTGGAATGTATGTACACAGCTTACCACGACCGCCTGGTTGGAATGTATGCACACAGCTTACCACGACGGCCTGGCTGGAATGTATGCACACAGCTTACTACGACCGCCTGACTGGAATGTATGCTTACCACGACCGCCTGGCTGGAATGTATGCTTACAACGACCGCCTGGCTGGAATGTATGCACACAGCTTACCACGACCGCCTGCCTGGAATATTTGCACACAGCTTGCCACGACTGCCTGATTGGAATGTATGCTTACCACAACCGCCTGGCTGGAATGTATGCTTACCACGACCGCCTGGCTGTAATGTATACAAACAGCTTACCACGACCGCCTGACTGGAATGTGTGCTTACCACGACCGCCTGACTGGAATGTATGCACACAGCTTACCACGACCGCCTGACTGGAATGTATGCACACAGCTTACCATGACCGCCTGATTGGAATGTATGCTTACCATGACCGCCTGACTGGAATGTATGCACACAGCTTACCACGACCGCCTGACTGGAATGTATGCACACGGCTTACCATGACCGCCTGGCTGGAATGTATGCACACAGCTTACCACGATCGCCTGGCTGGAATGTATGCACACAGCTTACCACGACCGCCTGACTGGAATGTATGCTTACCATGACCGCCTGGCTGGAATGTATGCACACAGCTTACCAAGATCGCCTGACTGGAATGTATGATTACCATGACCGCCTGGCTGGAATGTATGCACACAGCTTACCACGACCGCCAGGCTGGAATGTATACACAAAGCTTACTACGACCGCCTGGCTGGAATGTATGCACACAGCTTACCAAGACCGCCTGGCTGGAATGTATGCACACAGCTTACTACGACCGCCTGGCTGGAATGTATACACACAGCTTAACATGACCGCCTAGTTGGAATGTATGCTTACCATGACCGCCTGGCTGGAATGTATCACACAGCTTACCATGACCGCCTGGCTGGAATGTATACACACAGCTTACCACGACCGCCTGACTGGAATGTATGCTTACCACGACCGCCTGGCTGGAATGTATGCACACAGCTTACCACGATCGCCTGACTGGAATGTATGCTTACCACGACCGCCTGGCTGGAATGTATGCACACAGCTTACCACGACCGCCTGACTGGAATGTATGCTTACCACGACTGCCTGGCTGGAATGTATGCACACAGCTTACCCCGACCGCCTGGCTGGAATGTATGCACACAGCTTACCACGACCGCCTGGTTGGAATGTATACTTACCACGACCGCCTGGCTGGAATGTATGCACACAGTCTACCACGATCGCCTGGCTGGAATGTATGCACACAGCTTACCACGACCGCCTGACTGGAATGTATGCTTACCACGACCGCCTGGCTGGAATGTATGCACACAGCTTACCACAATCGCCTGACTGGAATGTATGCTTACCACGACCGCCTGGCTGGAATGTATGCACACAGCTTACCACGACCGCCTGACTGGAATGTATGCTTACCACGAATGCCTGGCTGGAATGTATGCACACAGCTTACCACGACCACCTGACTGGAATGTATGCACACAGCTTACCACGACCGCCTGGCTGGAATGTATGCACACAGCCTACCACGACCGCCTGGCTGGAATGTATGCACACAGCTTACCACGACCGCATGGCTGGAATGTATGTACACAGCTTACCACGACCGCCTGGTTGGAATGTATGCACACAGCTTACCACGACCGCCTGGCTGGAATGTATGCACACAGCTTACCACGACCGCCTGACTGGAATGTATGCTTACCACGACCGCCTGGCTGGAATGTATGCTTACAACGACCGCCTGGCTGGAATGTATGCACACAGCTTACCACGGCCGCCTGCCTGGAATGTTTGCACACAGCTTGCCACGACTGCCTGATTGGAATGTATGCTTACCACAACCGCCTGGCTGGAATGTATGCTTACCACGACCGCCTGGCTGTAATGTATACAAACAGCTTACCACGACCGCCTGACTGGAATGTGTGCACACAGTTTACCACGACCGCCTGACTGGAATGTATGCACACAGCTTACCACGACCGCCTGACTGGAATGTATGCACACAGCTTACCATGACCGCCTGATTGGAATGTATGCTTACCATGACCGCCTGACTGGAATGTATGCACACAGCTTACCACGACCGCCTGACTGGAATGTATGCACACGGCTTACCATGACCGCCTGGCTGGAATGTATGCACACAGCCTACCACGATCGCCTGGCTGGAATGTATGCACACAGCTTACCACGACCGCCTGACTGGAATGTATGCTTACCATGACCGCCTGGCTGGAATGTATGCACACAGCTTACCAAGATCGCCTGACTGGAATGTATGATTACCATGACCGCCTGGCTGGAATGTATGCACACAACTTACCACGACCGCCTGACTGGAATGTATGCTTACCATGACCGCCTGGATGTAATGGATGCACACAGCTTACCACGACCGCCTGGCTGGAATGTATACACACAGCTTACTACGACCGCCTGGCTGGAATGTATGCACACAGCTTACCAAGACGGCCTGGCTGGAATGTATGCACACAGCTTACCACGACGCCTGACTGGAATGTATGCTTACCGACCGCCTGGCTGGAATGTATGCACACAGCTTACCACGACCGCCTGACTGGAATGTATGCTTACCACGACCGCCTGGCTGGAATGTATGCACACAGCTTACCACGACCGCCTGGCTGGAATGTATGCACACAGCTTACCACGACCGCCTGGTTGGAATGTATACTTACCACGACCGCCTGGCTGGAATGTATGCACAGCCTACCACGATCGCCTGGCTGATGTATGCACACAGCTTACCACGACCGCCTGACTGGAATGTATGCTTACCACACCGCCTGGCTGGAATGATGCACACCTTACCACGACCGCCTGGCTGGAATGTATGCACACAGCTTACCACGACCGCCTGACTGGAATGTATGCTTACCACGACCGCCTGGCTGGAATGTATGCACACAGCTTACCACGACCACCTGACTGGAATGTATGCACACAGCTTACCACGACCGCCTGGCTGGAATGTATGCACACAGCCTACCACGACCGCCTGGCTGGAATGTATGCACACAGCTTACCACGACCGCATGGCTGGAATGTATGTACACAGCTTACCACGACCGCCTGGTTGGAATGTATGCACACAGCTTACCACGACCGCCTGGCTGGAATGTATGCACACAGCTTACCACGACCGCCTGACTGGAATGTATGCTTACCACGACCGCCTGGCTGGAATGTATGCTTACAACGACCGCCTGGCTGGAATGTATGCACACAGCTTACCACGACCGCCTGCCTGGAATGTTTGCACACAGCTTGCCACGACTGCCTGATTGGAATGTATGCTTACCACAACCGCCTGGCTGGAATGTATGCTTACCACGACCGCCTGGCTGTAATGTATACAAACAGCTTACCACGACCGCCTGACTGGAATGTGTGCACACAGTTTACCACGACCGCCTGACTGGAATGTATGCACACAGCTTACCACGACCGCCTGACTGGAATGTATGCACACAGCTTACCATGACCGCCTGATTGGAATGTATGCTTACCATGACCGCCTGACTGGAATGTATGCACACAGCTTACCACGACCGCCTGACTGGAATGTATGCACACGGCTTACCATGACCGCCTGGCTGGAATGTATGCACACAGCTTACCACGATCGCCTGGCTGGAATGTATGCACACAGCTTACCACGACCGCCTGACTGGAATGTATGCTTACCATGACCGCCTGGCTGGAATGTATGCACACAGCTTACCAAGATCGCCTGACTGGAATGTATGATTACCATGACCGCCTGGCTGGAATGTATGCACACAGCTTACCACGACCGCCTGGCTGGAATGTATACACACAGCTTACTACGACCGCCTGGCTGGAATGTATGCACACAGCTTACCAAGACCGCCTGGCTGGAATGTATGCACACAGCTTACCACGACCGCCTGGCTGGAATGTATGCACACAGCTTACCATGACCGCCTGGTTGGAATGTATGCTTACCATGACCGCCTGGCTGGAATGTATGCACACAGCTTACCATGACCGCCTGGCTGGAATGTATACACACAGCTTACCACGACCGCCTGACTGGAATGTATGCTTACCACGACCGCCTGGCTGGAATGTATGCACACAGCTTACCACGATCGCCTGACTGGAATGTATGCTTACCACGACCGCCTGGCTGGAATGTATGCACACAGCTTACCACGACCGCCTGACTGGAATGTATGCTTACCACGACTGCCTGGCTGGAATGTATGCACACAGCTTACCCGACCGCCTGGCTGGAATGTATGCACACAGCTTACCACGACCGCCTGGTTGGAATGTATACTTACCACGACCGCCTGGCTGGAATGTATGCACACAGCTTCCACGATCGCCTGGCTGGAATGTATGCACACAGCTTACCACGACCGCCTGACTGGAATGTATGCTTACCACGACCGCCTGGCTGGAATGTATGCACACAGCTTACCACGATCGCCTGACTGGAATGTATGCTTACCACGACCGCCTGTATGCACACAGCTTACCACGACCGCCTGACTGGAATGTATGCTTACCACGACTGCCTGGCTGGAATGTATGCACACAGCTTACCACGACCACCTGACTGGAATGTATGCACACAGCTTACCACGACCGCCTGGCTGGAATGTATGCACACAGCCTACCACGACCGCCTGGCTGGAATGTATGCACACAGCTTACCACGACCGCATGGCTGGAATGTATGTACACAGCTTACCACGACCGCCTGGTTGGAATGTATGCACACAGCTTACCACGACCGCCTGGCTGGAATGTATGCACACAGCTTACCACGACCGCCTGACTGGAATGTATGCTTACCACGACCGCCTGGCTGGAATGTATGCTTACAACGACCGCCTGGCTGGAATGTATGCACACAGCTTACCACGACCGCCTGCCTGGAATGTTTGCACACAGCTTGCCACGACTGCCTGATTGGAATGTATGCTTACCACAACCGCCTGGCTGGAATGTATGCTTACCACGACCGCCTGGCTGTAATGTATACAAACAGCTTACCACGACCGCCTGACTGGAATGTGTGCACACAGTTTACCACGACCGCCTGACTGGAATGTATGCACACAGCTTACCACGACCGCCTGACTGGAATGTATGCTTACCATGACCGCCTGACTGGAATGTATGCACACAGCTTACCACGACCGCCTGACTGGAATGTATGCACACAGCTTACCATGACCGCCTGGCTGGAATGTATGCACACAGCTTACCACGACCGCCTGGCTGGAATGTATGCACACAGCTTACCACGATCGCCTGACTGGAATGTATGATTACCATGACCGCCTGGCTGGAATGTATGCACACAACTTACCACGACCGCCTGACTGGAATGTATGCTTACCATGACCGCCTGGATGTAATGGATGCACACAGCTTACCACGACCGCCTGGCTGGAATGTATACACACAGCTTACTACGACCGCCTGGCTGGAATGTATGCACACAGCTTACCAAGACGGCCTGGCTGGAATGTATGCACACAGCTTACCACGACCGCCTGGCTGGAATGTATGCACACAGCTTACCATGACCGCCTGGTTGGAATGTATGCTTACCATGACCGCCTGGCTGGAATGTATGCACACAGCTTACCACGACCGCCTGGCTGGAATGTATGCTTACCACGACCGCCTGGCTGGAATGTATGCACACAGCTTACCACGACCGCCTGACTGGAATGTATGCTTACCACGACCGCCTGGCTGGAATGTATGCACACAGCTTACCACGACCGCCTGACTGGAATGTATGCTTACCACGACCGCCTGGCTGGAATGTATGCACACAGCTTACCACGACCGCCTGGCTGGAATGTATGCACACAGCTTACCACGACCGCCTGGTTGGAATGTATACTTACCACGACCGCCTGGCTGGAATGTATGCACAGCCTACCACGATCGCCTGGCTGGAATGTATGCACACAGCTTACCACGACCGCCTGACTGGAATGTATGCTTACCACGACCGCCTGGCTGGAATGTATGCACACAGCTTACCACGATCGCCTGACTGGAATGTATGCTTACCACGACCGCCTGGCTGGAATGTATGCACACAGCTTACCACGACCGCCTGACTGGAATGTATGCTTACCACGACCGCCTGGCTGGAATGTATGCACACAGCTTACCACGACCACCTGACTGGAATGTATGCACACAGCTTACCACGACCGCCTGGCTGGAATGTATGCACACAGCCTACCACGACCGCCTGGCTGGAATGTATGCACACAGCTTACCACGACCGCCTGGCTGGAATGTATGTACACAGCTTACCACGACCGCCTGGTTGGAATGTATGCACACAGCTTACCACGACCGCCTGGCTGGAATGTATGCACACAGCTTACCACGACCGCCTGACTGGAATGTATGCTTACCACGACCGCCTGGCTGGAATGTATGCTTACAACGACCGCCTGGCTGGAATGTATGCACACAGCTTACCACGACCGCCTGCCTGGAATGTTTGCACACAGCTTGCCACGACTGCCTGATTGGAATGTATGCTTACCACAACCGCCTGGCTGGAATGTATGCTTACCACGACCGCCTGGCTGTAATGTATACAAACAGCTTACCACGACCGCCTGACTGGAATGTGTGCACACAGTTTACCACGACCGCCTGACTGGAATGTATGCACACAGCTTACCACGACCGCCTGACTGGAATGTATGCACACAGCTTACCATGACCGCCTGATTGGAATGTATGCTTACCATGACCGCCTGGCTGGAATGTATGCACACAGCTTACCACGACCGCCTGACTGGAATGTATGCACACAGCTTACCACGACCGCCTGGCTGGAATGTATGCACACAGCTTACCACGACCGCCTGGCTGGAATGTATGCACACAGCTTACCACGACCGCCTGACTGGAATGTATGCTTACCAGACGCTCGACCGCCTGGCTGGAATGTATGCACACAGCTTACCACGACCGCCTGGCTGGAATGTATGCTTACCACGACCGCCTGGCTGGAATGTATGCACACAGCTTACCACGACCGCCTGGCTGGAATGTATGCACACAGCTTACCACGACCGCCTGACTGGAATGTATGCTTACCACGACCGCCTGGCTGGAATGTATGCACACAGCTTACCACGACCGCCTGACTGGAATGTATGCTTACCACGACCGCCTGGCTGGAATGTATGCACACAGCTTACCACGACCGCCTGACTGGAATGTATGCTTACCACGACCGCCTGGCTGGAATGTATGCACACAGCTTACCACGACCGCCTGGCTGGAATGTATGCACACAGCTTACCACGACCGCCTGGCTGGAATGTATGCACACAGCTTACCACGACCGCCTGGCTGGAATGTATGCACACAGCTTACCACGACCGCCTGGCTGGAATGTATGCACACAGCTTACCACGACCGCCTGGTTGGAATGTATGCACACAGCTTACCACGACCGCCTGGCTGGAATGTATGCACACAGCTTACCACGACCGCCTGACTGGAATGTATGCTTACCACGACCGCCTGGCTGGAATGTATGCTTACAACGACCGCCTGGCTGGAATGTATGCACACAGCTTACCACGACCGCCTGCCTGGAATGTTTGCACACAGCTTGCCACGACTGCCTGATTGGAATGTATGCTTACCACAACCGCCTGGCTGGAATGTATGCTTACCACGACCGCCTGGCTGGAATGTATACAAACAGCTTACCACGACCGCCTGACTGGAATGTATGCACACAGTTTACCACGACCGCCTGACTGGAATGTATGCACACAGCTTACCACGACCGCCTGACTGGAATGTATGCACACAGCTTACCATGACCGCCTGATTGGAATGTATGCTTACCATGACCGCCTGACTGGAATGTATGCACACAGCTTACCACGACCGCCTGACTGGAATGTATGCACACGGCTTACCACGACCGCCTGGCTGGAATGTATGCACACAGCTTACCACGACCGCCTGGCTGGAATGTATGCACACAGCTTACCACGACCGCCTGACTGGAATGTATGCTTACCATGACCGCCTGGCTGGAATGTATGCACACAGCTTACCACGACCGCCTGACTGGAATGTATGATTACCAGACCGCCTGGCTGGAATGTATGCACACAGCTTACCACGACCGCCTGACTGGAATGTATGCTTACCATGACCGCCTGGATGGAATGTATGCACACAGCTTACCACGACCGCCTGGCTGGAATGTATGCACACAGCTTACCACGACCGCCTGGCTGGAATGTATGCACACAGCTTACCACGACCGCCTGGCTGGAATGTATGCACACAGCTTACCACGACCGCCTGGCTGGAATGTATGCACACAGCTTACCACGACCGCCTGGCTGGAATGTATGCTTACCATGACCGCCTGGCTGGAATGTATGCACACAGCTTACCACGACCGCCTGGCTGGA
>JABXNX010001924.1:0-10977 GCA_014843695.1 Archivesica marissinica | reverse complement strand
TATATCAATAGTATCTAGTGATTGTCTCACTCTATCAATAGTATCTAGTGATTTCCTCACTATATCAATCAATGGTATCTAGTGATGTCCCCACTCTATCAATGGTATCTAGTGACATCCTCACTCTATCAATGGTATCTAGTGAGTGTCTCACTCTATCAATGGTATCTAGTGATTGCCTCACTATATCAATGGTATCTAGTGATGTCCCCACTCTATCAATGGTATCTAGTGACAACCTCACTCTATCAATGGTATCTAGTGATGTCCTCACTCTATCAATGGTATCTAGTGATGTCCTCACTCTATCAATGGTATCTAGTGATATCCTCACTCTATCAATAGTATCTAGTGATTTCCCCACTCTATCAATAGTATCTAGTGTTTTCTCACTCTATCAATGGTATCTAGTGATGTCCTCACTATATCAATGGTATCTAGTGATGTCCTCACTCTATCAATAGTATCTAGCGATATCCTCACTCTACCAATAGTATCTAGTGATATTCTCACTCTATCAATAGTATCTAGTGATATTCTCACTCTATCAATAGTATCTAGTGATTGTCTCACTCTATCAATAGTATCTAGTGATTGTCTCACTCTATCAATAGTATCTAGTGATTGTCTCACTCTATCAATAGTATCTAGTGATATTCTCACACTATCAATAGTATGTAGTGATTGCCTCACTCTATCAATAGTATCTAGTGATTGTCTTACTCTATCAATAGTATGTAGTGATTGCCTCACTCTATCAATAGTATCTAGTGATTGTCTTACTCTATCAATAGTATGTAGTGATTGCCTCACTCTATCAATAGTATCTAGTGATATCCTCACTCTATCAATGGTATCTAGTGATATTCTCACTCTATCAATAGTATCTAGTGATTGTCTCACTCTATCAATAGTATCTAGTGATTGCCTCACTCTATCAATAGTATCTAGTGATTGTCTCACTCTATCAATAGTATCTAGTGATATTCTCACTCTATCAATGGTATCTAGGGATATTCTCACTCTATCAATGGTATCTAGGGATATTCTCACTCTATCAATGGTATCTAGTGATGTCCTCACACTATCAATGGTATCTAGTGATGTCCTCATTCTATCAATGGTATCTAGTGATATCCTCACTCTATCAATGGTATCTAGTGATTGCCTCACTATATCAATGGTATCTAGTGATGTCCCCACTCTATCAATAATATCTAGTGATTGTCTTACTCTACCAATGGTATCTAGTGATATACTCACTCTATCAATAGTATCTAGTGATTGCCTCACTCTATCAATAGTATCTAGTAATTGTCTCACTCTATCAATAGTATCTAGTGATATTCTCACTCTATCAATGGTATCTAGGGATATTCTCACTCTATCAATGGTATCTAGGGATATTCTCACTCTATCAATAGTATCTAGTGATGTCCTCACACTATCAATGGTATCTAGTGATGTCCTCACTCTACCAATGGTATCTAGTGATTGCCTCACTCTATCAATAGTATCTAGTGATATCCCCACACTATCAATGGTATCTAGTGATGTCCTCATTCTATCAATGGTATCTAGTGATTGCCTCACTCTATCAATGGTATCTAGTGATGTCCCCATTCTATCAATGGTATCTAGTGATATCCTCACTCTATCAATGGTATCTAGTGATTGCCTCACTCTATCAATGGTATCTAGTGATGTCCTCATTCTATCAATGGTATCTAGTGATATCCTCACTATATCAATGGTATCTAGTGATGTCCCCACTCTATCAATAGTATCTAGTGATTGTCTCACTCTACCAATGGTATCTAGTGATATACTCACTATATCAATAGTATCTAGTGATTGTCTCACTCTATCAGTGGTATCTAGTGATTGCCTCACTATATCAATCAATGGTATCTAGTGATGTCCCCACTCTATCAATGGTATCTAGTGACATCCTCACTCTATCAATGGTATCTAGTGAGTGTCTCACTCTATCAATGGTATCTAGTGATTGCCTCACTATATCAATGGTATCTAGTGATGTCCCCACTCTATCAATGGTATCTAGTGACAACCTCACTCTATCAATAGTATCGAGTGATTGTATCACTCTATCAATAGTATCTAGTGATTGTCTCACTCTATCAATAGTATCTAGTGATGTCCTCATTCTATCAATGGTATCTAGTGATTGTCTAACTCTATCAATGGTATCTAGTGATGTCGTCACTCTATCAATAGTATCTAGCGATATCCTCACTCTATCAATAGTATCTAGTGATGTCCTCACTCTATCAATGGTATCTAGTGATTGTCTCACTCCATCAATGGTATCTAGTGATTGTCTCACTCTATCAATAGTATCTAGTGATGTCCTCATTATATCAATGGTATCTAGTGATTGTCTCACTCTATCAATCGTATCTAGTGATTGTCTCACTCTATCAATAGTATCTAGTGATGTCCTCACTCTATCAATGGTATCTAGTGATTGTCTCACTCTATCAATGGTATCTAGTGATTGTCTCACTCTATCAATAGTATCTAGTGATGTCCTCACTCTATCAATGGTATCTTGTGATTGTCTCACTCTATCAATATTATCTATTGATTGTCTCACTCTATCAATAGTATCTAGCGATATCCTCACTCTATGAATAGTATCTAGTGATTGTCTCACTCTATCAATGGTATCTGTGATGTCCTCACTCTATCAATAGTATCTAGCGATTGTCTCACTCTATCAATAGTATCTAGTGATTGTCTCACTATATCAATAGTATCTAGTGATATCCTCACTCTATCAATGGTATCTAGTGATGTCCTCATTCTATCAATGGTATCTAGTGATTGTCTCACTATATCAATAGTATCTAGTGATATCCACACTCTATCAATAGTATCTAGTGATTGCCTCACTCTATCAATGGTATCTAGTGATATCCTCACTCTATCAATGGTATCTAGTGATATCCTCACTCTATCAATGGTATCTAGTGATTGCCTCACTCTATCAATGGTATCTAGTGATTGCCCCACTATATCAATAGTATCTAGAGATTGTCTCACTCTATCAATGGTATCTAGTGATTGCCTCACTCTATCAATGGTATCTAGTGATATCCTCACTCTATCAATGGTACCTAGTGATGTCCTCATTCTATCAATGGTATCTAGTGATTGTCTCACTCTATCAATGGTATCTAGTGATTGCCTCACTCTACCAATAGTATCTAGTGATGTCCTCACTCTATCAATGGTATATATCTAGTGATTGCCTCACTATATCAATGGTATCTAGTGATGTCCCCACTCTATCAATGGTATCTAGTGACATCCTCACTCTATCAATGGTATCTAGTGAGTTTCTCACTCTATCAATGGTATCTAGTGATATACTCACTCTATCAATAGTATCTAGCGATTGTCTCACTCTACCAATGGTATCTAGTGATGTCCTCACTCTATCAATGGTATCTAGTGACATCCTCACTCTATCAATAGTATCTAGTGATTTCCCCACTCTATCAATAGTATCTAGTGTTTTCTCACTATATCAATGGTATCTAGTGATGTCCTCACTATATCAATGGTATCTAGTGATGTCCTCACTCTATCAATAGTATATAGTGATTGTATCACTCTATCAATAGTATCTAGTGATTGTCTCACTCTATCAATAGTATCTAGTGATGTCTTCATTCTAACAATGGTATCTAGTGATTGTCTCACTCTATCAATAGTATCTAGTGATTGTCTCACTCTATCAATAGTATCTAGTGATTGTCTCACTCTATCAATGGTAGCTAGTGAGTGCCTCACTCTATCAATGGTATCTAGTGATGGCCTCACTCTATCAATAGTATCTAGTGATATCCTCACTCTACCAATAGTATCTAGTGATTGTCTCACTCTATCAATGGTATCTAGTGATTGTCTCACTATATCAATAGTATCTAGTGATTGTCTCACTCTATCAATAGTATCTAGTGATTGTCTCACTCTATCAATGGTATCTAGTGATGACCTCACTCTATCAATGGTATCTAGTGATGTCCTCACTCTATCAATAGTATCTAGTCATTGTCTCACTCTATCAATAGTATCTAGTGATGTCCTCACTCTATCAATGGTATCTAGTGATTGTCTCACTCTATCAATGGTATCTAGTGATTGTCTCACTCTATCAATAGTATCTAGTGATGTCCTCACTCTATCAATGGTATCTAGTGATTGTCTCACTCTATCAATCGTATCTAGTGATTGTCTCACTCTATCAATAGTATCTAGTGATGTCCTCACTCTATCAATGGTATCTAGTGATTGTCTCACTCTATCAATGGTATCTAGTGATTGTCTCACTCTATCAATAGTATCTAGTGATGTCCTCACTCTATCAATGGTATCTAGTGATTGTCTCACTCTATCAATAGTATCTAGTGATTGTCTCACTCTATCAATAGTATCTAGTGATATCCTCACTCTATCAATGGTATCTAGTGATATTCTCACTCTATCAATGGTATCTAGTGATGTCTCACTCTATCAATGGTATCTAGTGATTTCCTCACTCTATCAATGGTATCTAGTGATAGCCTCACTCTATCAATAGTATCTAGTGATTGCCTCACTATATCAATGGTATCTAGTGATGTCCCCTCTATCAATAATATCTAGTGATTGTCTTACTCTACCAATGGTATCTAGTGATATACTCACATATCAATAGTATCTAGTGATGTCTCACTCTATCAATAGTATCTAGTGATTGCCTCACTCTATCAAAGTATCTAGTAATTCACTCTATCAATGGTATCTAGGATATTCTCACTCTATCAATGGTATCTAGGGATATTCTCACTCTATCAATAGTATCTAGTGATGTCTCACACTATCAATGGTATCTAGTGATGTCCTCACTCTACCAATGGTATCTAGTGATTGCCTCACTCTATCAATAGTATCTAGTGATATCCTCACACTATCAATGGTATCTAGTGATGTCCTCATTCTATCAATGGTATCTAGTGATTGCCTCACTCTATCAATGGTATCTAGTGATGTCCCCATTCTATCAATGGTATCTAGTGATATCCTCACTCTATCAATGGTATCTAGTGATTGCCTCACTCTATCAATGGTATCTAGTGATGTCCTCATTCTATCAATGGTATCTAGTGATACCTCACTCTATCAATGGTATCTAGTGATGTCCCACTCTATCAATAGTATCTAGTGATTGTCTCACTCTACCAATGGTATCTAGTGATATACTCACTCTATCAATAGTATCTAGTGATTGTCTCACTCTATCAATGGTATCTAGTGATTGCCTCACTATATCAATCAATGGTATCTAGTGATGTCCCCACTCTATCAATGGTATCTAGTGACATCCTCACTCTATCAATGGTATCTAGTGAGTGTCTCACTCTATCAATGGTATCTAGTGATTGCCTCACTATATCAATGGTATCTAGTGATGTCCCCACTCTATCAATGGTATCTAGTGACAACCTCACTCTATCAATAGTATCGAGTGATTGTATCACTCTATCAATAGTATCTAGTGATTGTCTCACTCTATCAATAGTATCTAGTGATGTCCTCATTCTATCAATGGTATCTAGTGATTGTCTAACTCTATCAATGGTATCTAGTGATGTCGTCACTCTATCAATAGTATCTAGCGATATCCTCACTCTATCAATAGTATCTAGTGATGTCCTCACTCTATCAATGGTATCTAGTGATTGTCTCACTCCATCAATGGTATCTAGTGATTGTCTCACTCTATCAATAGTATCTAGTGATGTCCTCATTATATCAATGGTATCTAGTGATTGTCTCACTCTATCAATCGTATCTAGTGATTGTCTCACTCTATCAATAGTATCTAGTGATGTCCTCACTCTATCAATGGTATCTAGTGATTGTCTCACTCTATCAATGGTATCTAGTGATTGTCTCACTCTATCAATAGTATCTAGTGATGTCCTCACTCTATCAATGGTATCTTGTGATTGTCTCACTCTATCAATATTATCTATTGATTGTCTCACTCTATCAATAGTATCTAGCGATATCCTCACTCTATGAATAGTATCTAGTGATTGTCTCACTCTATCAATGGTATCTGGTGATGTCCTCACTCTATCAATAGTATCTAGCGATTGTCTCACTCTATCAATAGTATCTAGTGATTGTCTCACTATATCAATAGTATCTAGTGATATCCTCACTCTATCAATGGTATCTAGTGATGTCCTCATTCTATCAATGGTATCTAGTGATTGTCTCACTATATCAATAGTATCTAGTGATATCCACACTCTATCAATAGTATCTAGTGATTGCCTCACTCTATCAATGGTATCTAGTGATATCCTCACTCTATCAATGGTATCTAGTGATATCCTCACTCTATCAATGGTATCTAGTGATTGCCTCACTCTATCAATGGTATCTAGTGATTGCCCCACTATATCAATAGTATCTAGAGATTGTCTCACTCTATCAATGGTATCTAGTGATTGCCTCACTCTATCAATGGTATCTAGTGATATCCTCACTCTATCAATGGTACCTAGTGATGTCCTCATTCTATCAATGGTATCTAGTGATTGTCTCACTCTATCAATGGTATCTAGTGATTGCCTCACTCTACCAATAGTATCTAGTGATGTCCTCACTCTATCAATGGTATATATCTAGTGATTGCCTCACTATATCAATGGTATCTAGTGATGTCCCCACTCTATCAATGGTATCTAGTGACATCCTCACTCTATCAATGGTATCTAGTGAGTTTCTCACTCTATCAATGGTATCTAGTGATATACTCACTCTATCAATAGTATCTAGCGATTGTCTCACTCTACCAATGGTATCTAGTGATGTCCTCACTCTATCAATGGTATCTAGTGACATCCTCACTCTATCAATAGTATCTAGTGATTTCCCCACTCTATCAATAGTATCTAGTGTTTTCTCACTATATCAATGGTATCTAGTGATGTCCTCACTATATCAATGGTATCTAGTGATGTCCTCACTCTATCAATAGTATATAGTGATTGTATCACTCTATCAATAGTATCTAGTGATTGTCTCACTCTATCAATAGTATCTAGTGATGTCTTCATTCTAACAATGGTATCTAGTGATTGTCTCACTCTATCAATAGTATCTAGTGATTGTCTCACTCTATCAATAGTATCTAGTGATTGTCTCACTCTATCAATGGTAGCTAGTGAGTGCCTCACTCTATCAATGGTATCTAGTGATGGCCTCACTCTATCAATAGTATCTAGTGATATCCTCACTCTACCAATAGTATCTAGTGATTGTCTCACTCTATCAATGGTATCTAGTGATTGTCTCACTATATCAATAGTATCTAGTGATTGTCTCACTCTATCAATAGTATCTAGTGATTGTCTCACTCTATCAATGGTATCTAGTGATGACCTCACTCTATCAATGGTATCTAGTGATGGCCTCACTCTATCAATAGTATCTAGTCATTGTCTCACTCTATCAATAGTATCTAGTGATGTCCTCACTCTATCAATGGTATCTAGTGATTGTCTCACTCTATCAATGGTATCTAGTGATTGTCTCACTCTATCAATAGTATCTAGTGATGTCCTCACTCTATCAATGGTATCTAGTGATTGTCTCACTCTATCAATAGTATGTAGTGATTGCCTCACTCTATCAATAGTATCTAGTGATATCCTCACTCTATCAATGGTATCTAGTGATATTCTCACTCTATCAATAGTATCTAGTGATTGTCTCACTCTATCAATAGTATCTAGTGATTGCCTCACTCTATCAATAGTATCTAGTGATTGTCTCACTCTATCAATAGTATCTAGTGATATTCTCACTCTATCAATGGTATCTAGGGATATTCTCACTCTATCAATGGTATCTAGGGATATTCTCACTCTATCAATGGTATCTAGTGATGTCCTCACACTATCAATGGTATCTAGTGATGTCCTCATTCTATCAATGGTATCTAGTGATATCCTCACTCTATCAATGGTATCTAGTGATTGCCTCACTATATCAATGGTATCTAGTGATGTCCCCACTCTATCAATAATATCTAGTGATTGTCTTACTCTACCAATGGTATCTAGTGATATACTCACTATATCAATAGTATCTAGTGATTGTCTCACTCTATCAATAGTATCTAGTGATTGCCTCACTCTATCAATAGTATCTAGTAATTGTCTCACTCTATCAATGGTATCTAGGGATATTCTCACTCTATCAATGGTATCTAGGGATATTCTCACTCTATCAATAGTATCTAGTGATGTCCTCACACTATCAATGGTATCTAGTGATGTCCTCACTCTACCAATGGTATCTAGTGATTGCCTCACTCTATCAATAGTATCTAGTGATATCCTCACACTATCAATGGTATCTAGTGATGTCCTCATTCTATCAATGGTATCTAGTGATTGCCTCACTCTATCAATGGTATCTAGTGATGTCCCCATTCTATCAATGGTATCTAGTGATATCCTCACTCTATCAATGGTATCTAGTGATTGCCTCACTCTATCAATGGTATCTAGTGATGTCCTCATTCTATCAATGGTATCTAGTGATATCCTCACTATATCAATGGTATCTAGTGATGTCCCCACTCTATCAATAGTATCTAGTGATTGTCTCACTCTACCAATGGTATCTAGTGATATACTCACTATATCAATAGTATCTAGTGATTGTCTCACTCTATCAGTGGTATCTAGTGATTGCCTCACTATATCAATCAATGGTATCTAGTGATGTCCCCACTCTATCAATGGTATCTAGTGACATCCTCACTCTATCAATGGTATCTAGTGAGTGTCTCACTCTGTCAATGGTATCTAGTGATTGCCTCACTATATCAATGGTATCTAGTGATGTCCCCACTCTATCAATGGTATCTAGTGACAACCTCACTCTATCAATAGTATCGAGTGATTGTATCACTCTATCAATAGTATCTAGTGATTGTCTCACTCTATCAATAGTATCTAGTGATGTCCTCATTCTATCAATGGTATCTAGTGATTGTCTAACTCTATCAATGGTATCTAGTGATGTCGTCACTCTATCAATAGTATCTAGCGATATCCTCACTCTATCAATAGTATCTAGTGATGTCCTCACTCTATCAATGGTATCTAGTGATTGTCTCACTCCATCAATGGTATCTAGTGATTGTCTCACTCTATCAATAGTATCTAGTGATGTCCTCATTATATCAATGGTATCTAGTGATTGTCTCACTCTATCAATCGTATCTAGTGATTGTCTCACTCTATCAATAGTATCTAGTGATGTCCTCACTCTATCAATGGTATCTAGTGATTGTCTCACTCTATCAATGGTATCTAGTGATTGTCTCACTCTATCAATAGTATCTAGTGATGTCCTCACTCTATCAATGGTATCTTGTGATTGTCTCACTCTATCAATAGTATCTATTGATTGTCTCACTCTATCAATAGTATCTAGCGATATCCTCACTCTATGAATAGTATCTAGTGATTGTCTCACTCTATCAATGGTATCTGGTGATGTCCTCACTCTATCAATAGTATCTAGCGATTGTCTCACTCTATCAATAGTATCTAGTGATTGTCTCACTATATCAATAGTATCTAGTGATATCCTCACTCTATCAATGGTATCTAGTGATGTCCTCATTCTATCAATGGTATCTAGTGATTGTCTCACTATATCAATAGTATCTAGTGATATCCACACTCTATCAATAGTATCTAGTGATTGCCTCACTCTATCAATGGTATCTAGTGATATCCTCACTCTATCAATGGTATCTAGTGATATCCTCACTCTATCAATGGTATCTAGTGATTGCCTCACTCTATCAATGGTATCTAGTGATTGCCCCACTATATCAATAGTATCTAGAGATTGTCTCACTCTATCAATGGTATCTAGTGATTGCCTCACTCTATCAATGGTATCTAGTGATATCCTCACTCTATCAATGGTACCTAGTGATGTCCTCATTCTATCAATGGTATCTAGTGATTGTCTCACTCTATCAATGGTATCTAGTGATTGCCTCACTCTACCAATAGTATCTAGTGATGTCCTCACTCTATCAATGGTATATATCTAGTGATTGCCTCACTATATCAATGGTATCTAGTGATGTCCCCACTCTATCAATGGTATCTAGTGACATCCTCACTCTATCAATGGTATCTAGTGAGTTTCTCACTCTATCAATGGTATCTAGTGATATACTCACTCTATCAATAGTATCTAGCGATTGTCTCACTCTACCAATGGTATCTAGTGATGTCCTCACTCTATCAATGGTATCTAGTGACATCCTCACTCTATCAATAGTATCTAGTGATTTCCCCACTCTATCAATAGTATCTAGTGTTTTCTCACTATATCAATGGTATCTAGTGATGTCCTCACTATATCAATGGTATCTAGTGATGTCCTCACTCTATCAATAGTATATAGTGATTGTATCACTCTATCAATAGTATCTAGTGATTGTCTCACTCTATCAATAGTATCTAGTGATGTCTTCATTCTAACAATGGTATCTAGTGATTGTCTCACTCTATCAATAGTATCTAGTGATTGTCTCACTCTATCAATAGTATCTAGTGATTGTCTCACTCTATCAATAGTATCTAGTGAGTGCCTCACTCTATCAATGGTATCTAGTGATGGCCTCACTCTATCAATAGTATCTAGCGATATCCTCACTCTATCAATAGTATCTAGTGATGTCCTCACTCTATCAATGGTATCTAGTGATTGTCTCACTCTATCAATGGTATCTAGTGATTGTCTCACTCTATCAATAGTATCTAGTGATGTCCTCACTCTATCAATGGTATCTAGTGATTGTCTCACTCTATCAATCGTATCTAGTGATTGTCTCACTCTATCAATAGTATCTAG
>JABXNX010001923.1:0-10982 GCA_014843695.1 Archivesica marissinica | reverse complement strand
ATCCATGGACTACTGGTATATAACAACGAATCTATCCATGGACTACTGGTATATAACAACGAATCTATCCATGGACTACTGGTATATAACAAAGAATATATCCATGGACTACTGGTATATAACAAAGAATCTATCCATGGACTACTGGTATATAACATAGAATATATCCATGGACTACTGGTATATAACAAAGAATCTATCCATGGACTACTGGTATATAACAACGAATCTATCCATGGACTACTGGTATATAACACAGAATCTATCCATGGACTACTGGTATATAACAACGAATCTATCCATGGACTACTGGTATATAACAAAGAATCTATCCATGGACTACTGGTATATAACAAGAATCTATCCATGGACTACTGGTATATAACAAAGAATCTATCCATGGACTACTGGTATATAACAAGAATATATCCATGGACTACTGGTATATAACAAAGAATCTATCCATGGACTACTGGTATATAACAAAGAATATATCCATGGACTACTGGTATATAACAACGAATATATCCATGGACTACTGGTATATAACAAAGAATCTATCCATGGACTACTGGTATATAACACAGAATCTATCCATGGACTACTGGTATATAACAAAGAATCTATCCATGGACTACTGGTATATAACACAGATCTATCCATGGACTACTGGTATATAACAAAGAATATATCCATGGACTACTGGTATATAACACAGAATATATCCATGGACTACTGGTATATAACAAAGAATATATCCATGGACTACTGGTATATAACAAAGAATCTATCCATGGACTACTGGTATATAACACGAATCTATCCATGGACTACTGGTATATAACACGAATCTATCCATGGACTACTGGTATATAACAATGAATCTATCCATGGACTACTGGTATATAACACAGAATCTATTCATGGACTACTGGTATATAACAGAATCTATCCATGGACTACTGGTATATAACACAGAATCTATTCATGGACTACTGGTATATAACAGAATCTATCCATGGACTACTGGTATATAACAACTAATCTATCAATGGACTACTGGTATATAACAACGAATCTATCCATGGACTACTGGTATATAACATAGAATATATCCATGGACTACTGGTATATAACATAGAATATATCCATGGACTACTGGTATATAACAGAATCTATCCATGGACTACTGGTATATAACAAAGAATCTATCAATGGACTACTGGTATATAACAACGAATCTATTCATGGACTACTGGTATATAACACAGAATATATCCATGGACTACTGGTATATAACATAGAATATATCCATGGACTACTGGTATATAACACAGAATCTATCCATGGACTACTGGTATATAACAGAATCTATCCATGGACTACTGGTATATAACACAGAATATATCCATGGACTACTGGTATATAACACAGAATCTATCCATGGACTACTGGTATATAACACAGAATCTATCCATGGACTACTGGTATATAACAAAACAAACGACTACTGGTATATAACAAAGAATATATCAATGGACTACTGGTATATAACAAAGAATCTATCCATGGACTACTGGTATATAACACAGAATCTATCCATGGACTACTGGTATATAACAAAGAATCTATCCATGGACTACTGGTATATAACAAAGAATCTATCCATGGACTACTGAAACAAAAACAACACTATATAACAACGAATCTATCCATGGACTACTGTATATAACAAGAATCTATCCATGGACTACTGGTATATAACAAAGAATCTATCCATGGACTACTGGTATATAACATAGAATCTATCCATGGACTACTGGTATATAACAAAGAATCTATCCATGGACTACTGGTATATAACAACGAATCTATCCATGGACTACTGGTATATAACACAGAATCTATCCATGGACTACTGGTATATAACAACGAATCTATCCATGGACTACTGGTATATAACAAAGAATCTATCCATGGACTACTGGTATAACAATGAATCTATCCATGGACTACTGGTATATAACAGAATCTATCCATGGACTACTGGTATATAACAAAGAATATATCCATGGACTACTGGTATATAAAACGAATCTATCCATGGACTACTGGTATATAACAAAGAATCTATCCATGGACTACTGGTATATAACAAGAATCTATCCATGGACTACTGGTATATAACAAAGAATCTATCCATGGACTACTGGTATATAACACAGAATCTATCCATGGACTACTGGTATATAACAAAGAATCTATCCATGGACTACTGGTATATAACAAGAATATATCCATGGACTACTGGTATATAACAACGAATCTATCCATGGACTACTGGTATATAACAAAGAATCTATCCATGGACTACTGGTATATAACAAAGAATCTATCCATGGACTACTGGTATATAACAAAGAATCTATCCATGGACTACTGGTATATAACAAAGAATCTATCCATGGACTACTGGTATATAACAAAGAATATATCCATGGACTACTGGTATATAACAAAGAATATATCCATGGACTACTGGTATATAACAACGAATCTATCCATGGACTACTGGTATATAACAAAGAATCTATCCATGGACTACTGGTATATAACAAAGAATCTATCCATGGACTACTGGTATATAACAAAGAATCTATCCATGGACTACTGGTATATAACAAAGAATCTATCCATGGACTACTGGTATATAACAAAGAATCTATCCATGGACTACTGGTATATAACAGAATCTATCCATGGACTACTGGTATATAACAAAGAATCTATCCATGGACTACTGGTATATAACAAGAATTATCCATGACTACTGGTATATAACAAATATATCCATGGACTACTGGTATATAACACAGAATCTATCCATGGACTACTGGTATATAACAAAGAATCTATCCATGGACTACTGGTATATAACAAAGAATCTATCCATGGACTACTGGTATATAGCAAAGAATCTATCCATGGACTACTGGTATATAACATAGAATATATCCATGGACTACTGGTATATAACAAAGAATCTATCCATGGACTACTGGTATATAACAAAGAATATATCCATGGACTACTGGTATATAACAACGAATCTATACATGGACTACTGGTATATAACAAAGAATCTATCCATGGACTACTGGTATATAACATAGAATCTATCCATGGACTACTGGTATATAACAAAGAATCTATCCATGGACTACTGGTATATAACACAGAATCTATCCATGGACTACTGGTATATAACAAAGAATATATCCATGGACTACTGGTATATAACACAGAATATATCCATGGACTACTGGTATATAACAAAGAATATATCCATGGACTACTGGTATATAACAATGAATCTATCCATGGACTACTGGTATATAACAACGAATCTATCCATGGACTACTGGTATATAACAACGAATCTATCCATGGACTACTGGTATATAACAATGAATCTATCCATGGACTACTGGTATATAACACAGAATCTATTCATGGACTACTGGTATATAACAGAATCTATCCATGGACTACTGGTATATAACACAGAATCTATTCATGGACTACTGGTATATAACAGAATCTATCCATGGACTACTGGTATATAACAACGAATCTATCAATGGACTACTGGTATATAACAACGAATCTATCCATGGACTACTGGTATATAACATAGAATATATCCATGGACTACTGGTATATAACATAGAATATATCCATGGACTACTGGTATATAACAGAATCTATCCATGGACTACTGGTATATAACAAAGAATCTATCAATGGACTACTGGTATATAACAACGAATCTATTCATGGACTACTGGTATATAACATAGAATATATCCATGGACTACTGGTATATAACATAGAATATATCCATGGACTACTGGTATATAACACAGAATCTATTCATGGACTACTGGTATATAACAGAATCTATCCATGGACTACTGGTATATAACACAGAATCTATCCATGGACTACTGGTATATAACACAGAATCTATCCATGGACTACTGGTATATAACACAGAATCTATCCATGGACTACTGGTATATAACCGAATATATCCATGGACTACTGGTATATAACAATGAATCTATCCATGGATTACTGGTATATAACACAGAATCTATCCATGGACTACTAGTATATAACAATGAATATATCCATGGATTACTGGTATATAACACAGAATATATCCATGGACTACTGGTATATAACACAGAATCTATTCATGGACTACTGGTATATAACAGAATCTATCCATGGACTACTGGTATATAACAACGAATCTATCCATGGACTACTGGTATATAACACAGAATCTATCCATGGACTACTGGTATATAACACAGAATCTATTCATGGACTACTGGTATATAACATAGAATATATCCATGGACTACTGGTATATAACACAGAATCTATTCATGGACTACTGGTATATAACAGAATCTATCCATGGACTACTGGTATATAACAAAGAATCTATCAATGGACTACTGGTATATAACAACGAATCTATTCATGGACTACTGGTATATAACATAGAATATATCCATGGACTACTGGTATATAACAAAGAATCTATCCATGGACTACTGGTATATAACAAAGAATCTATCCATGGACTACTGGTATATAACAAAGAATATATCTATGGACTACTGGTATATAACAACGAATCTATCCATGGACTACTGGTATATAACAAAGAATCTATCCATAGACTACTGGTATATAACAAAGAATCTATCCATGGACTACTGGTATATAACATAGAATCTATCCATGGACTACTGGTATATAACAAAGAATCTATCCATGGACTACTGGTATATAACAACGAATCTATCCATGGACTACTGGTATATAACACAGAATCTATCCATGTACTACTGGTATATAACAACGAATCTATCCATGGACTACTGGTATATAACAAAGAATATATCCATGGACTACTGGTATATAACAATGAATCTATCCATGGACTACTAGTATATAACAATGAATCTATCCATGGACTACTGGTATATAACAAAGAATATATCCATGGACTACTGGTATATAACAACGAATCTATCCATGGACTACTGGTATATAACAAAGAATCTATCCATGGACTACTGGTATATAACATAGAATCTATCCATGGACTACTGGTATATAGCAAAGAATCTATCCATGGACTACTGGTATATAACATAGAATATATCCATGGACTACTGGTATATAACAAAGAATCTATCCATGGACTACTGGTATATAACAAAGAATATATCCATGGACTACTGGTATATAACAACGAATCTATACATGGACTACTGGTATATAACAAAGAATCTATCCATGGACTACTGGTATATAACATAGAATCTATCCATGGACTACTGGTATATAACAAAGAATCTATCCATGGACTACTGGTATATAACACAGAATCTATCCATGGACTACTGGTATATAACAAAGAATATATCCATGGACTACTGGTATATAACACAGAATATATCCATGGACTACTGGTATATAACAAAGAATATATCCATGGACTACTGGTATATAACAATGAATCTATCCATGGACTACTGGTATATAACAACGAATCTATCCATGGACTACTGGTATATAACAACGAATCTATCCATGGACTACTGGTATATAACAATGAATCTATCCATGGACTACTGGTATATAACACAGAATCTATTCATGGACTACTGGTATATAACAGAATCTATCCATGGACTACTGGTATATAACACAGAATCTATTCATGGACTACTGGTATATAACAGAATCTATCCATGGACTACTGGTATATAACAACGAATCTATCAATGGACTACTGGTATATAACAACGAATCTATCCATGGACTACTGGTATATAACATAGAATATATCCATGGACTACTGGTATATAACATAGAATATATCCATGGACTACTGGTATATAACAGAATCTATCCATGGACTACTGGTATATAACAAAGAATCTATCAATGGACTACTGGTATATAACAACGAATCTATTCATGGACTACTGGTATATAACATAGAATATATCCATGGACTACTGGTATATAACAGAATAATCCATGGACTACTGTATATAACACAGAATCTATCCATGGACTACTGGTATATAACAGAATCTATCCATGGACTACTGGTATATAACCAGAATATATCCATGGACTACTGGTATATAAACAGAATCTATCCATGGACTACTGGTATATAACACAGAATCAACGAATATATCCATGGACTACTGGTATATAACACAGAATCTATCCATGGACTACTGGTATATAACACAGAATCTATCCATGGACTACTGGTATATAACCGAATATATCCATGGACTACTGGTATATAACAATGAATCTATCCATGGACTACTGGTATATAACACAGAATCTATCCATGGACTACTGGTATATAACAAAGAATCTATCCATGGACTACTGGTATATAACACAGAATATATCCATGGACTACTGGTATATAACACAGAATCTATTCATGGACTACTGGTATATAACAGAATCTATCCATGGACTACTGGTATATAACAAAGAATCTATCCATGGACTACTGGTATATAACACAGAATATATCCATGGACTACTGGTATATAACACAGAATCTATCCATGGACTACTGGTATATAACAAAGAATCTATCCATGGACTACTGGTATATAACACAGAATCTATCCATGGACTACTGGTATATAACAAAGAATCTATCCATGGACTACTGGTATATAACAAAGAATCTATCCATGGACTACTGGTATATAACAAAGAATATATCCATGGACTACTGGTATATAACAACGAATCTATCCATGGACTACTGGTATATAACAAAGAATCTATCCATGGACTACTGGTATATAACAAAGAATCTATCCATGGACTACTGGTATATAACAAAGAATCTATCCATGGACTACTGGTATATAACAAAGAATCTATCCATGGACTACTGGTATATAACAACGAATCTATCCATGGACTACTGGTATATAACACAGAATCTATCCATGGACTACTGGTATATAACAACGAATCTATCCATGGACTACTGGTATATAACACAGAATCTATCCATGGACTACTGGTATATAACAGAATCTATCCATGGACTACTGGTATATAACACAGAATCTATCCATGGACTACTGGTATATAACAAGAATATATCCATGGACTACTGGTATATAACACGAATCTATCCATGGACTACTGGTATATAACAAAGAATCTATCCATGGACTACTGGTATATAACAAGAATCTATCCATGGACTACTGGTATATAAATCTATCCATGGACTACTGGTATATAACAAGAATCTATCCATGGACTACTGGTATATAACAAAATCTATCCATGGACTACTGGTATATAACAAAGAATATATCCATGGACTACTGGTATATAACACAGAATCTATCCATGGACTACTGGTATATAACACAGAATCTATCCATGGACTACTGGTATATAACAAAGAATATATCCATGGACTACTGGTATATAACACAGAATCTATCCATGGACTACTGGTATATAACAAAGAATATATCCATGGACTACTGGTATATAACACAGAATATATCCATGGACTACTGGTATATAACACAGAATCTATCCATGGACTACTGGTATATAACAAAGAATCTATTCATGGACTACTGGTATATAACAAAGAATATATCCATGGACTACTGGTATATAACACAGAATCTATCCATGGACTACTGGTATATAACACAGAATCTATCCATGGACTACTGGTATATAACAAAGAATATATCCATGGACTACTGGTATATAACACAGAATATATCCATGGACTACTGGTATATAACAAAGAATATATCCATGGACTACTGGTATATAACAACGAATCTATCCATGGACTACTGGTATATAACACAGAATATATCCATGGACTACTGGTATATAACACAGAATATATCCATGGACTACTGGTATATAACAACGAATATATCCATGGACTACTGGTATATAACACAGAATCTATCCATGGACTACTGGTATATAACAAAGAATATATCCATGGACTACTGGTATATAACAACGAATCTATCCATGGACTACTGGTATATAACACAGAATATATCCATGGACTATTGGTATATAACACAGAATATATCAATGGACTACTGGTATATAACAACAAATCTATCCATGGACTACTGGTATATAACAAAGAATATATCCATGGACTACTGGTATATAACACAGAATATATCCATGGACTACTGGTATACAACAACGAATCTATCCATGGACTACTGGTATATAACAAAGAATCTATCAATGGACTACTGGTATATAACATAGAATCTATCCATGGACTACTGGTATATAACACAGAATATATCCATGGACTACTGGTATATAACAACGAATCTATCCATGGACTACTGGTATATAACAAAGAATATATCCATGGACTACTGGTATATAACAATGAATCTATCCATGGACTACTGGTATATAACAACGAATCTATCCATGGACTACTGGTATATAACAAAGAATATATCCATGGACTACTGGTATATAACAACGAATCTATCCATGGACTACTGGTATATAACACAGAATCTATCCATGGACTACTGGTATATAACAACTAATCTATCCATAGACTACTGGTATATAACAAAGAATCTATCCATGGACTACTGGTATATAACATGGAATCTATCCATGGACTACTGTTATATAACACAGAATCTATCCATGGACTACTGGTATATAACACAGAATATATCCATGGACTACTGGTATATAACAACGAATCTATCCATGGACTACTGGTATATAACAAAGAATATATCCATGGACTACTGGTATATAACAATGAATCTATCCATGGACTACTGGTATATAACAATGAATCTATCCATGGACTACTGGTATATAACAAAGAATATATCCATGGACTACTGGTATATAACAACGAATCTATCCATGGACTACTGGTATATAACAAAGAATCTATCCATGGACTACTGGTATATAACAAAGAATCTATCCATGGACTACTGGTATATAACAAAGAATCTATCCATGGACTACTGGTATATAACATAGAATATATCCATGGACTACTGGTATATAACAAAGAATCTATCCATGGACTACTGGTATATAACAAAGAATCTATCCATGGACTACTGGTATATAACAAAGAATATATCCATGGACTACTGGTATATAACAAAGAATCTATCCATGGACTACTGGTATATAACACAGAATATATCCATGGACTACTGGTATATAACACAGAATCTATCCATGGACTACTGGTATATAACACAGAATCTATCCATGGACTACTGGTATATAACAAAGAATATATCCATGGACTACTGGTATATAAAACAGAATATATCCATGGACTACTGGTATATAACAAAGAATATATCCATGGACTACTGGTATATAACACAGAATCTATCCATGGACTACTGGTATATAACACAGAATCTATCCATGGACTACTGGTATATAACAAAGAATCTATTCATGGACTACTGGTATATAACAAAGAATATATCCATGGACTACTGGTATATAACACAGAATCTATCCATGGACTACTGGTATATAACACAGAATCTATCCATGGACTACTGGTATATAACAAAGAATATATCCATGGACTACTGGTATATAACACAGAATATATCCATGGACTACAGGTATATAACAAAGAATATATCCATGGACTACTGGTATATAACAATGAATCTATCCATGGACTACTGGTATATAACACAGAATCTATCCATGGACTACTGGTATATAACACAGAATCTATCCATGGACTACTGGTATATAACACAGAATCTATCCATGGACTACTGGTATATAACACAGAATCTATCCATGGACTACTGGTATATAACAACGAATCTATCCATGGACTACTGGTATATAACACAGAATCTATTCATGGACTACTGGTATATAACAGAATCTATCCATGGACTACTGGTATATAACACAGAATATATTCATGGACTACTGGTATATAGCAGAATCTATCCATGGACTACTGGTATATAACAAAGAATCTATCAATGGACTACTGGTATATAACAACGAATCTATCCATGGACTACTGGTATATAACATAGAATATATCCATGGACTACTGGTATATAACATAGAATATATCCATGGACTACTGGTATATAACAGAATCTATCCATGGACTACTGGTATATAACAAAGAATCTATCAATGGACTACTGGTATATAACAACGAATCTATTCATGGACTACTGGTATATAACATAGAATATATCCATGGACTACTGGTATATAACATAGAATATATCCATGGACTACTGGTATATAACACAGAATCTATTCATGGACTACTGGTATATAACAGAATCTATCCATGGACTACTGGTATATAACACAGAATATATCCATGGACTACTGGTATATAACACAGAATCTATCCATGGACTACTGGTATATAACACAGAATCTATCCATGGACTACTGGTATATAACCGAATATATCCATGGACTACTGGTATATAACAATGAATCTATCCATGGATTACTGGTATATAACACAGAATCTATCCATGGACTACTGGTATATAACACAGAATCTATCCATGGACTACTGGTATATAACACAGAATCTATTCATGGACTACTGGTATATAACAGAATCTATCCATGGACTACTGGTATATAACACAGAATATATCCATGGACTACTGGTATATAACACAGAATCTATCCATGGACTACTGGTATATAACACAGAATCTATCCATGGACTACTGGTATATAACCGAATATATCCATGGACTACTGGTATATAACAATGAATCTATCCATGGATTACTGGTATATAACACAGAATCTAT